>APFE030888365.1:202284-235500 GCA_000404065.3 Pinus taeda | reverse complement strand
GGTATCAATGGGAATAGATATTTTTCAATCTATGTATGTCTTATTTGTTATTTACTATTAGTCATTGTCACTAGTGGTGTCTCTTGATAGTTCTTTGGGTTGACATAAATATCTTATTGGTATGCGAAGAATGGAATGTAAAGCAGGTAATTTAGTCCATATAATTTGGGTGCATGTGTGATCAACATGGGGAAGGGAATTATTTGTGAATGTTTAAATATGGGTTGCCAGGCTAGAACTCCATACTACTTGCAATGAGACAATCCACAAGATGGAATCTTTGGAGAAGATGAGTCTGGATTCTGCAAAGATTATTATAGACATGTACTATGAAGGAGTAAATCTACAGGAGAACAAGAGGATGTGGTTGTTTATTACCTATTATTTTGTTTGTCTATGTTTTGAATGGTTTGGGAACATGGTTGGAAGGGTAGAGAATCAATATGTTTTTGGAATTTCTTTGTTATTAATGTAGATTTTACTAAGATTGTTTGAAAATATCAATTGAAATACATCTCAACCTCTAGTTATTTGTTTTGTAGGCGATTCCTCCTATAATTAGAAGTGTCTTTGGGTGTGACATGTGGGTGTCTACATTATGTAAGAAGCTTAAGGATCGTTGGTACTAGGTAGGTTATAACAACAGGACATGATCATTATAGTTCAACAACATAGTTATAGAATCTGTTATTCCATGTTTAATGCAATCAATTTTTTAAATGCATTGTGACTAAGGTAGCTTATTTACTTTCATATATATGTAGTTGAAGGGACATTTCCAATTATTGCAGCCTGTGGGTGAGTGTTTAAGCCTCAAATATTTTTGTTCCTGTATGGATTTTATTTTTCCATGATCTGAGGCTTCCCTTCTTGTGTAGAGAGGAGAAGATAGCATACAAGTAACTTGATCCTCATTCCCAAGTGTTGATTTTGAAAACACTATGTGAGATTCATGTTGAGGTATAAAACATATTTGCATTTCTATTTTGGTGGTATCATCAAAATGCAATGATTCCATTCATCATATGTTGTGACCAAGTTTAGAGAAAGGCATGAATTTGTTGGTATCTTACCTTTAGTGTACATTTGGTGATAATATATATTTTTAAATAAAATTGCATTTTTCCTAGGCAAAATTGCTCTTAGTTGCCTCATGATAAACATTGCAGTTATGTTGTAGTGCTTCCAAAATAGTTCATAGATAAATAGATCTTTGTTTTCGTAGTCCAAAAAATCATTAGGTGCTTGCTTGGTGGTGCTAATACTTGCAAACCATTACATCTAAATCCATGTTTTTTCTGGTTCTCTTTATTTGCATATTTTTCTTACATTTAATATTTCTAAGAACAACTAATTAATGTGACCATTATCTTTTGGCATTTCATACATGACAGAAAGAGGACATTCAACCCCATATCTATAGTTATCTTAAGCATGGATTTCAAATTTCAGCATTTCGTAATGAGCGGATCGAGGGGGGTTCACATGGAATTTCCTACTAGTAATGTTGTAGATATTATGGAGTCTTTGGTGTTGCATTACTGTTTATAGATTGTTTCAATTCTCATGATTTGAAGGCCATCTTAGCCTTATTATTAGTTCATTGTTACAATTTTAGAACTTATACCCTAAGCCTTAATTGTTATAAGGTGAAGATTCTGGAAATAGATTGCATAAAAGAAACAAAATTTTAAGTATGTGGGTACCTACTTTTTTGAGTGGGACCATAGGTAGGATCATGACAAATGGTATTAAAGAGACACAGCTCTAGGGCTTGTTGTGCCAAACCTGTCTTTTTTCTTATTTTTGGTTCATTCCAGTTCATTTTATTTGAGTACTTACTATTGTTATAGTTGATGTGTTCATCATGTTGTATTCTTTATTTGATTTGTTTAGGAAGTTGTGATAAATTAATTCTAATACTTACATGTTGGATTTATTTTAAGGTACGAGGATGATTCCATTATTGGTCACCATTTATACAGGGAGAATTAGAAGATTGAGGTAAAAAATAAGACTAGGGTAAATGTCATTTTTCCTTGCCAATGGGAAACCATGGCAACCAATTTTGATATATTTCAAGCTATAGAGGTAAGTAATTTATTATACAAACATCTTATCGTGTTCCCAATTTTTATGATGTCCATTGCAATCAAAAGTTTGAATGTTTAGATTGTGAATAATTGTTGTGTTATACAATATATTTCATTTCATGAAGAAGAACAAACTTAAAGTGATAAATAAGTAAGTCACTTCATAATGTTGAAGCCATTTTTTGGCATGCCATATGTAACCTTAGATGTTAATTCTTTGTTGCAACTATTTGTAAGACACTTGGTAATGAATACTTCTAACAACTAGGATACCAGATCTCTGCTTAGGTTGGGTTCGTAGTGAATGCATTTATTCAGGCCATCTCCCTCATCCTTTATGTCACACGAAACTCACTGCCCTGAGCTGGCCCTGACTAGCCTGCCAACACTATCATAAGGCCTAAGGTGCCCTTAATGATGAAGTCTAGGCCTGATTTCACACCTTTTAATCCATATTTTGGAGGATCTAGGAACTAAAAGTTGTCTATCTAAGAGTCTCCTCTATTAGATAAAGGACTTTTAGTTTGTGTATCCTCCAAAGGATGGATTAAAAGGTTTGAAATCAGGTCTAGACTTCATCATTAAGGGCACCTTAGGCCTTAGGATAGTGTTGGCAGGCTAGTCAGGGCCAAGTAAGGGTAGTGAGTGTTGTGGGACGTAAAGGACAAGGGAGATGGCTTGAAATGCATTCACTACTAAACTCATCCCAAGCAGAGATTCACTATCCTAGTTGTTAGAAGTATTCATTACCAAGTGTCTTTCAAATAATTGCAGAAAGTTACATATGGCATGCCAAAACATTTCTTCAACCACAAGGTTGAGCAAATCCTAGGTAAATCTTTCAAGATATTGTGGACATGAGTCTTGGTGCCATTTTAGCCAAATCACATGTATACAATTGTCTTCTATTCAAAAGTAAACTTTCAGGAAGAAACTCTAAATTTTGGCTTATGTCTGTGTGATGTGGATTCTAATCCACAAATTTCACCCCTAGAGGAACTAGTCCAAGGAATGAAAAAAACTTTGCAAACCTTAAACTGTGACTAGAGAAGGACGTTACTTCAGTTGATGCTTCTATTTATTTATAGAAAAATCCATGAATGACCTTGCTGAAGCCTCCATGCAAAATTCCTGACAATGTTACATACTACAAGCCTTCTTTTACATTAATCTTTTTGCTTAGAAAGATTTCAATTACAAATTAGTTCCATTATATGATTGAAGGCCCATGCAATCTCTTTTCTTCTCAATGTGGTTTTAATTTTGCATAAATATAAATTATTTCCATTATTGATTCAAGGTACATGCAATCTCTTTTCTTCTCACTGTGGTTTTCATTTTACATAAATATTCTAGGATGATCTAGTCTGCCCAGTCCAAGAATTTGTATTTGTCCACCAGAAAGAGCTCCTAAAATCTGACCACTTTTACTATGTACAAAACATGCATTGATATATAGACCATTTTAGTGGCTAGAATGAGTGATGAATGCCACTTTAAATGTAACTTGGAATCTCCACCTCATTGTTTGAGTATTAGATATTCTTTGGAAAAAACATTGAAGTAGTTTTACCTCTAATACAGGTGTTGGAGAATTGACATTCAGCCATGGAAACTTCACTTGTAAAATATTTTCATTATTTCTCTTATATAAGTTATTCATATGATATCAAATTTAAGGATATGTATTGTAATATACCAAAATTTCCACTTTGCAGATGCCTTGGATTTAACAGATTCATTGATTCAACAATTTATTGAGGGTACTGATATTTGCTCCGACACTTTTGAAAAAGGAGCAAGAGTATTTGTTAGAGAGGAAAAACATTGTATCGTTTTGGCCAAGATGAATCCCCTACTTGGTTGGATCATAAATGAATGCTTGTGAATATCAAGGAGATTATTTCTTATTTGGGTAGGTCCTTCGGTAAATAGTTTTTCAGTTCTTGACTATTGGAGATGGATAATAGAAAAGTTAAAAAAAAATAAAAAATCAAGCTTGGAGTAACATTGACCTACTGCCTTCTAAGAATATTACAATTGCTTCCAAGAGGATTGCAATTGCTGATAAATTTCTAGCAGTAAGTCAGATTGGTTTCTGTCTTTTTTCCTTCTCAAGTAGACTATAAAATTCTCGAACAAGCACTCCAAAAAATTATGTCTTTTCTTCTTCTCAAATAGCCTATAAAATTCTAGAACAGGTATTCCAAAAAATTTATTAGGCAAGCAAGGTGGGGTAAAAAATATTTATACGATGTCTCTAAGTTTTTTGTAATTTCACATTACCAAGTGATCAAGGGTGATTGGACATCCCCAACATTAGTAAACACATGATTTCCATCATCCTTTCAATTTGTGTAACATCTCTACAAAATTTCCATTTTTTTTGGTATTCTGTCACAAGTTGATATATTTTGTGCCTCTAAAGGTTTCCAATGTCTTGGGACATTTATGTGTGTATCTTTCTTTTTAAATTTAGCCTCATTTCTACATGCTTTAGAAGATATATAGAAACTCAAATTTCGATTGTGTTTCACTTTCCATATTATTCACTTTCTGATTGTCTTCCATTCTCCCACTTCTATGGACGTTCCTCTGCACTTCTCAGTGCAATTGCTAGTTTTAAAATCAATGCCTATATATGCAATTTCAAGGACTACCATAACTCTGACATAACTCTTTAAAGGGTGCTAGCTCAATGGAAGAGCGTCTACTTTATAAGCAGGGGGTTGGTGGTTCGATTCCACCGTGTCCTAATATGAATTAATCAATGATATTGTAGTTTTTTTTTTAGTTAAACACTTTTAATATTGGTTTATTTGAATGGTGATATATTTTCTAGATTCATTATTTTATTCTCTCTAATGAGACAAAACTAATGTTCTATTATCTTTGAATGTAAATTTTTATTGTCTCTAGAGAGACAATAGTTAGGATAAAATATATTGTCTCTTTAAGGACAATATGTCTTTAATCCTAACTATTGTCTCTAGAGAGACAAAAATGAAATTTTCTCTTGAGAGACAAAAATGCTTGTGTTATATATTGTCTTTATAAACACAATATTTTAAGACAATTTAATTTGAGACACCTACTTAAAGACAATACACAAGTTTTATTTTGTCTTAAGTTAAGACAATTTACCCAAAAATTGTCTTAAATATTGTCTTAAAACCCCCTTGTGTTGTAGTGATGGTCATTGCAGGGACTAAAGAAAGCTATTACATGACTATTTCATGAAAGATATAAGTTTGAAGCTTTGAATAACTTGTGTAGTGAATTTTACATGGTAAATATTTATTATGAGGTTGTTTGATGTGTATTTTTGAATAAAGGATTCATAAAATAAAGGTTCTTCGTTGCCATGAATTGGAGCAGGTATACTGAAAACAAAATATGATTCCAAAGTCGATGTTGTAAAGTTCGCAACATTCTTCATGAAATATGATAGATGAAAGAGGAAAATATTGATATGGTTGTATATGTGGTGGACTAGGTCTTGGAAGAAGATTAAGAAAATCTAAAGAATTACAAGGTAGCTTTTATAGCATATAGTAATTCACATTTCAAGATAACCTTTAGGGTATTGAATATACATAGTTAAATCAAACTCTGGTTATTTCAATTTAAAATTGACGTTTAAATTGCAGAATTTCACGTAAAATTATTGTGATTACAAGATAGATTTAGGTTAACTTCTTGTAATTCTATCCTCTAGGTAACATTCTTGTAATTTCAGGTTAAATATCATCATTGGCTAAATTGTGCTTGTATAGAGTAAATTATAAAACTTCAGGTTAAATGGTTGCAATGCAATTCGGTTTCAATGGAATACATTTTAGGTTGAACTGTGGTAATTGCTTCATTTTGAGAATAAATTTTACAACCTGTAGAAGTCTAAAACAAGTTTTCAAAATATTGATAATTTAGGTAGAATTGTATAGTTAAGGTTAAAGTATAGCTAGCGTTAAAGAGCATAAATCTTATATATTTCTGTTTATAGGTTTTCGAAATATTGATAACTTAGGTATAATAGTATAGTGAGGTTTAAAGTATAACCACGGTTAAAAAGCATAAATTCTATATATTTCTGTTTATAGATATATAGGATTTGACAGTAAATTGTTATATATTAATCTTAAATCAAGGGATATTTTCAAAATATTGATAATTAGGTCTAATTATATAGTTAAGGTTAAAGAGCATAAATCCTAGATATTTTTGTTTATAGATATATAGGTTTTAACATTAAATTGTTATATGTTAATTTTAAATCAAGGGATTTTATGTGGTTTATAATGGAAAAATAAATGACTTTTCCTAATAATGATTGGTTGTGTATGCTATTAAGCAACATTTAAATTACGGCGAATTGTGTAGTTTATTTACACATCTTAAATCTTCGATACTTTGTATTTATGAAATATATAGATTTTAAGAGTAATTTGTTATATATTATTAGTCCCTGCTGGGACTATTAGCATTCGATCCGCGGTTGACTGCCTATTAATTTGGGTTGACCAAAGCATTTAATTGATGTTTTCCACTTTTACCCAAAGTTTTATTTTAGAGCCTTAATGTTTCTTGCTTTTTATCCAAAGTTTTATATTGGAGGTCTTATTGCCGGGTTGCTGAATCTCCAAATCCAAAAAAACAATTAACCAAAGTTTGGATGGCTTATTTCACTTTGTGAATTTTAGACCAAAGTTTAGATGGCTCATTTCGCTTTGTAAATTTTAGTTGATACGTGTTATGAATGTCCTGCATGCAGGATAGATGTTTGCATACCATGGCTGAGTTTGTTGCTACGCTGCTTTTCCTCTACATAACTCTCACAACCGTTTTTGAAAAGAAACGAAGCAAAGGTACCTGCGGCGGAGTGGGGTTGTTGGGAGAAGCCTCTGCTTTCGGAGGAATGATCTCCGTGCTCGCATACTGCATATCGGCAATTTCAGGTATAAGAATCCAAGCGCATTCCTGCAGCTTTGATCAAGATCGGATTTCATTTTTCATATTAAACTAAATCACGTTAATAATCAGTGCGCGTCTCCAGGGGGTCACGTCAATCCAGCTGTCACGTTTGCACTGTTTCTTGCCGGCAAGGTCTCTCTTCCTCGCGCCCTAGCGTACATTGTAGCTCAATTCCTGGGTGCCCTGTGCAGAACTGCCCTTGTGAGGGGCATGCAGGGGAGCTTTTATGTCTCCACAGGAGGAGGATCAAACTCTGTATCTACCGGTTATTCCAAGGGAACTGCCCTTCTCGCGGAGATAATTGGCACGTTCGTGTTGGTTTACACTGTCTTCTCTACAGCAGACCCCAAGCGCAAAGCGCGCCACTCCCACATCCCTGTACATAACACAAATCATATTCCACCCTCAAACTCTTTCTATCTATATATGGAACTTGGTGTTATGAAATATTCATCCACTGATGGAAATTTAATAATATGAAAAGTGGTTAATGTAGGTTTTGGCTCCGATTCCAATTGGGTTAGCGGTATTCTTGGTCCATTTGGCAACCATTCCCATCACAGGCACAGGCATCAACCCTGCCAGGAGCTTTGGGCCCGCTGTGATATACGGCCATAAAAAATCCTTGGACGACCTCGTAAGATTTATCTATAATTCTGTGTTTGGAAGCATTGCCTTTTACTGATCTAAATAACGTCAAAGAGGAGATTTATATGGATAGAAATGAAATTTGTGGTTGACTTATTCTTTAATGGATTGAATGAATGGCAGTAGATATTCTGGGTGGGTCCGCTGATTGGAGCTGCGGTTGTTGTGGTGTGTCACCAGTACATTCTAAGGGTGGGCCTGAAAAACTCGGCATCATTGCAGAGCCACCCCACCACTTCATTGCAGAGCCACCCCACCACTGTAGTATAGAATGAAAATTTCACAGGCCCTCTCTTATTATCCGAGATCGCAGCAGTTTGATAAGTGGTCATTTATATTGTAAGGTCTCCACTGTGGAATTGTAGTAATAAAAATAACATTTATATATGCGTCCCTTTGTGTGGTTTAAAGCTTCATTCTCGGAAGCTTTTTTATATCTATTAAATGTAATTCTTCGATCTCCATAAGTCATTTACTGTCAAATTAATTTCATACCATGAAGGTCCTGTTGGGTTTGTGTTCTTTAAATGTTGTTTAAAGGTTCAATTTATGAAGCCTCTGATATCTATTAAATGTAATTGTGGATTATTAGTTTTCAATAATACTTGTTAATATAATTATAATGATAAGCCATCATAATTAAATGGCACAACATTTATAATAATGCTCATAAGCCTTTCATCTTTTTAAGTATTAGTTGTTAAAATATTTTTAATTAAAAGCTATCGTAATTAAATGGCATAACATTTCTAATCAATCTCATAAGCCTTTAATTTTTTAAAATCTAATTTCGAAGTATTATTCGATAAAATAATTTAATTAAAATCAGTCATAATTAAATGGCATAACATTTCTCATCGGTTCCTGCGCTAAGCATCAATCCCAACTAAAATCCCGATCATAGCATGAACATAAAATTAATTGAACAAGTCTTCCAAATCTGTACCTTATTATTGAGGAAGTTTGGGTTGAGTACCGTGGGTGTTTGGAGATGGGGCACTTGTAAATATCTCGACTTTTGATTTAATTTAAAGTTGAATCTGATGTTCTTCACTTGTCTCAAACAATTTAGCTAACCACCCACCCGTTTGCCTGAAAAATCTGTCATTTGCACTCCTCCCCGGTGGTGGCTCTACAAAGCACCGCGTCTTTGGACCAGGCATAGCAGGTAAGGTAATTTTCGAAGATCGTTGAGGCTAACCTCTCGTCTTCTTTGTAGATAATCTAAATCTAGAAGTGTTCATGGAGAATCCCATTCTAGAATTCAATTCTGCACCAACACAATGCCTGATGTTAACCCACTTCTAGGTTGCTTTGTTGTTGCTGATTTCATGGGTTCTGGGTGAATTGTTCTGAGCCTTTATCGGTTTTGTTGGCAGGTATCCAGTTGCAACCTTCGACATGAACAGGTAACATCGTGTCTCTATATTTCTCTAATTCGTTGAAGAAGTAGGAATCGGGCCAATAATATATGTGGAGAATTTGCCTCCAAACATTTCTGTATCTCGGCTCAAAAAAGAGTATAAGAGGTTTGGAAATATCAAACCTGGAAAAATTCAACTGGTAAATAAGGTGTGTCTGTCATTTTTTCTTTCTCTACATACATTGCATTTCTCAGAATTTTCAAACACCTGCAATCTCCGTGGAGAGGAATTATGTTGAGACGCTAATATTTGCAACTGTCAGGGATCGAGTCGTTATGCTTTAATCAAATTTGAATCTAGAGATTCCATTGCAGAGGCTCTTTAGGTTTAATTATAATTACAGCTAATTACTTTTCTTTTAATGTTTTAATGGCTTCATTTATTTTCAAAGTTAATTGGACTTATCTTGTTTACAGGGAACGCCTATACTGATATCCAACCAACTCTTCAGGTTTAATTATAATTACAACTAATTACTTTTCTTTTAATGTTTTAATGGCTTCATTTATTTTCAAAAGTAATTGGACTTATGTTGTTTACAGGGAACGCCTATACCGATATCCAACCAACTCGTTTTTACAAAAGCTACTCAGGTTTAATTATAAAGCTATTCATGTTTAATTATAATTATAGATCATCATCATATTTTATTTTTTAATGGCTTTATTTATTTTCAAAAGTAATTGGCATTGATGCTATTTACAGGGATCGCCTCTATTGATATCTAGCTAACTCGTTTTTGTACGACTGTGACACGTTCAGTTTTCTTGTAATTGATTCACTGCTCTGTGAAACCATCCTCGGTTGTTTTGTATTATTATTGGCTTGAAAAATGACTGGCATCATTTCAGATTTCTTGTAATTGATTCACTGCTCTGTGAAACCATCCTCGTTTGTTTTGTATTATTATTGGCTTGAAAAATGGCCAGCGTCATTTTTTAAATTGTTTTTATATATATCACACACTACAAATTTGGCATCTCTTAAACAAAAGTACTAACGAAATTTTCCAATCCCAGTTTTTGTACTTGTAGCAAATTTTGATAGATGAATGAAAATATTAGTGGATATTCCTGTTCCCATGTTGTAACATGGATGAATGATTATGCTATGTAACAATATAACACATTTTAAGTCATATCTTGTGTACCATGGTTAATAGAGCTGAGCATAAAAATAATTTTCTAATTATATATGTATATATAGATTTATCTTAAACAGATGGTAAAGGGTTCATAGCTTAATTTGTAATCTCAACAAATAGCCGTCTCAGCCAACTATACCAATAAATATATCTAAATAAACTCCAAAACTTATTACAAACAACTTAAATTTGTATGAATATATATCATTTTATATTAGATTGATTTTGGATCTTTTTGGGTTTATATTATTTTTTTATTATTGTGCATTTATATATGTTATTTTGTACCTGAATGATTTTGGAAAGATTTTTAATATTTATATTTTACTATTTTAGACATACTCAATATTAGTTTTTTTTTTCCAAAATCTTTAATGATAAAATATTTTAATTTTCAATTCTTTTATTTTAATTAGAAAAGATAAAAATAATATGGTTCTAATTTTCTAATAATTAAAAAAACTGCAGTATCACAAGAGCTTAACTTATTAGGAGGTGTTTAGTTTAAAGCTATCTACAGTGAAAAAGCATTAGGTTTGAAACTCCGTGGAAACAAATCCCACCATTAGTACAAGTTGGTGTGGCTCAAAGTGGATGCAATTCTTAATTTATATGCCTATTAACAAACTCCTATATTTATTTTGTTTTATAACATTTAGTTTGAGTTCCTGACTATTAATTTTTTTCTTGGTTTCTGCTGATTACAATACTGAAATTCTAAAAAAAATTAACTCGAATAATTGTCCCAATGATGGTAAAAAAGTAGACTTTTTGAACCTTCAGGATAATGGCGGGTTTTTCTCAGAAGAGGGACTCCCTAAAGCTCCATTTCTTAACAACTGGAAAGGTCTGTATGCTGCGGGTCTATCTCAAAGGGGGTTTACTAGGGTCTTCCATTGATGCGCAGCTAGCCTTTTTGTGTTCATTCCATTATTTGCAAAGCTAAATAACATGATATGTTTTTTTAAGTGTGAGACCTTTCGTACATGTATGTAACTGTAAAATGTCACTACGAGTTGGATGTGAGCTTGTGATTTATATATATTAAAATATAGGATTCAATGTCATTTATTTCCACTCTATGGGAATGTTTAGCTTCGTGTAAGGCTTAATGGGTTTACCTACTAACCAACTTAAACTTCATGGGACCTGGTGTTGTAAATTGATTTTCACTACACACAGATCCATAGTGTTGGATCACTATGAAGAATGCATGGTACAAATAAAACCCATCTACCAATTAACTTCTAAACAATTCAAATCCAGAAAATCAATTATAGTTACAGTTTTGTATTTTTGTTGTGGCAGACCCCGGCAGAGACTACCGACACCGCAGTGGCTCCATTATTAAAGCAACAAATCACAACAGAAGGCACAAATTGATGAGAGGAATCTTATTCGGCTAAGCCAAAATTTGAGTGGTTTTAACAAATTTCCACAGCATATTAGGCATGCAATTTATTTTTCCATATATAACAGTTTACAAGGCCAAAATAACGATAATAGTTACGCGAGGTTAAAATATTAAAAGCATTTTGTTTGCGATAAACCAATGTTAAAGCTCTCAATCCTCATCTATTATGAATCCAACCAAATCATGATTTTGGGAATTAAGTGATCACCATTCTTACGAAGAATCGTTATAACTAATCACCAATATTCTTATGCAACAACCATTGGATTTTCTGGCAGTGGGCCAAAGTCTACAATCTTTTCGTGAGACCTTTATTTTAATCATGTCAACCTTTCAGTCTTACAATAATAAAAATGTTGTTATAATCTCACTGGGTTTTCGCATCTATCTATTTTTGCAAGTTGTAGAAAGAATGAAGGCAAAGAGATTGTTTAAATTGCCTAACAGAACTAAATGAGGAATCGATATAGTTGAACCTTTTGAGATTAGCTTCTGGCAGTGATTTGAATGGGTTTTATTTCCATTAACAAGGAGTTTAACATTGAATTTTATGAGGACAGTTGGTGGATGTTGTTGAGCTACTTCCAAATCTCTTGGCGCACCCTATCAGTTAGTTTCTTGTTCTTCTTTTAGATGGCCTTGATACGACCTAGCCGATTGTCTAAATTCAACAAGATATGATCCAACTTCTCAGAAATTACCCTTTATGTTCTAGAAATTATCTTTAAGGCCTTAAACTTGGAGGGAGAGGACAAGGGGGGACAACGTTGTTGTAAAAGGCCTATAGGCCATAGGTTATAGAACACTGACAGTGGAAGGTTGTGCAAAAATTGGTAGTGACTGTGGACCCGCAATATTTTCGTTTTTTAGTGTTTGTGGTTTGTATATCATTTTCCAATTCCAATTTCCATGGTTATTATGGTTGAAAATTCAATAAGAAAATCTTAATTCAATTTTGTCTTTGAATTAATTAGGAATAAAATTGTAATTCCACATCAAATGACAAATTGTATTAATTAAATAAGTTAATTGGACTTAGTTGGCTCAATTAATTCGAGTTGAGACTCTAACTTGAGTCATGTAGAGTGTCTCCTACATTATAGGAGTCTTGGTTGAGTTTATTTTGAGTTATAATTAATTAATTATGTTTAACTGAGTTAAAATTAGTTAAACTAGTTACAACTGTTGGAAGAACTAATGGGAGGTCGAGTAGCCTGGTGTGCTTGCAGTGATCAACCAGTTAACAAATGATTCATTCATATATTACTCATGCATGTGAGATCTGATAGTTACCCGTTAAGATTGGAGTTTAGGGACAATGTATTATCAATTGTATAATCCTCTGAATTGCAGAGGTGGTGCATGCAGTCAAATGAAGGCCTATGAGGATTGCACAATTCCAATTGAAGAATTTCCCTAATTAATAAGGGGCTAATTCCCAAGGAAATAACCTAAGAAAATATGGACTTGGGAAAGCAAAAAATTGGTTAAGTATTGGCTTGGGCTTGTCTAGGAAGCAGTGAGACAGATAGAGATAGTGGAGGTTACTCAAGCTTGAGCAAAGTATTGTAATCTTCTCATATTTGCCGACTAATGCAATATACAGAGAGCAAGGCCTATGAGAATTGCACAATTCCAATTGAAGAATTTCCCTAATTAATAAGGGGCTAATTCCCAAGGAAACAGCGTAAGAAAATATGGACTTGGGAAAGCAAAAAATTGGTTAAGTATTGGCTTGGGCTTGTCTAGGAAGCAGTGAGACAGATAGAGATAGTGGAGGTTACTCAAGCTTGAGCAAAGTATTGTAATCTTCTCATATTTGCCGTGCAATATACAGAGAGCAAGGCCTATGGGGATTGCACAATTCCAATTGAGGAATTTCCCTAATTAATAAGGGGCTAATTCCCAAGGAAGCAACGTAAGAAAATATGGACTTGGGAAAGCAAAAAATTGGTTAACTATTGGCTTGGGCTTGTCTAGGAAGCAGTGAGACAGATAGAGATAGTGGAGGTTACTCAAGCTTGAGCAAAGTATTGTAATCTTCTCATATTTGCCGACTAATGCAATATACAGAGAGCAAGGGTTTTTAACTGTAACTGTGACTTTCCTTACGAAATCATTATGTAATGTGTTGATTGAATTCTCTCTTGTATACTTCATGATTTCCCGATCGTTTAATTATTTCCGCAGATGAATATAGTAGATTCAAGTCTATTGTTTTAGTAAATTACAATTAGGAATTTAAATCTACAAAGAATTTCTACAACTATGAATATAGTCTTTTGAATTTTTTATAGCTTGGTTTTAGAAAATTCTGAAAAGATAACGTTGTTATTTCCGTTACTTAGATCTGTAAAATAACAAATAATCTAATTACATCCTTTTCTCTCTCTCTGATATATATATATATAATATATATAAATATATAAATATAATTGTTATTGACCTTAAATGACCCTTGTCATAAGGATAATATTGGTGTGTACATCACTTGAATCAGAGTCTCTGTGAACCATTACCGGGGATTTGGATTGCCTGTGAATGTTGTTTTCCGTGTTAACATAGTTTAAGTGCTTTCCTACTAAACTATTTAGGGGCCTTAGGGGCCTAAGTGTTGAAGTCTTTTGCGTGTTATGGGAATGGTTAAGGCCATTCATTTTACTGCCTCGGACAAGAGAAGCATTAGATAGTATTAGACAGTTTTCAATATTTTCATTTACATTTATCCTTGATGTGTATTATCAAAACGAGTACAGATTGTTATCTATTTGTTTAAAAGAGTAGAAGGATGCACTACCGTAGTTTTCTATCTTTTATATACATCACATTAAAAATAATCAATATTCTTAATTTAGTCTATATTTTAAAAATTCTTTTATATACATCACATTAAAAATAATCAATATTCTTAATTTAGTCTACATTTTAAATATTTAACATTGCACGAAGAAGAGAACATGATTATTTTAAATATTAAAATATTTAACATTGCACGAGGAGAACATTATCATTCATTATTATTATTATTGCCAATCACATCAATTTCTGGTTTTTCTTATTTGTATCATATTAATTGTATAATTTATATAGCAATTATTGTAGCATAGTATTATATATTAATACCCCATTACTACTTGCATTTATGCATTATATTATATTAACTATTAAATTAGGCATATTAATATAAAACGTAGCTTTAGGATCATGTACATATAACAATTAGATAACTTTAGGATTCCCTGGGTTCTTTTTTTCGCAAGAGGAAGAGATCCAAAGGCCAATACAACCTTTAAATCCATGAGAAGTGGCTACTTTAAACATTTTGGGCCATTTAAAAAGCCTCAATCCAAGTTACATCCTTTTTGTTGAAAAAAAATCCAAAATCCGGCATCAACAAAATGGAGCTAGAAGGAATCCCTGAGGTAAAATAAATAATCAAATCATTAATCTATCAACCTCTTATTTTTCTAGATTTAATCCTTCTTCTTTGTGTCACCTTAGCAGGCACTATAAGGCAGATTATGTGATATCCCCTGGCTTGATAAATTTTGTACTTAAATGTGCATATGCATGTTTTTCTTTAAGTATGCTATATTGAAAGATAGGTGAACATTTTAATTATTAGTAATTTGTTAATGATAATAATTGATTATAAAGTTGTAATTATTATATTTTGTAAATAAAGAAATCTGGAAAATTATTTGTTGAAGCACAAATGGCTAAAAAATGAAAATGATGTAATTTAATTAGGGAAGTGTTATTACCCATCAATAAGTCTTGGGCATCTTTAATTGAACAATTATGATATTAGCAAATTATTTTTTTCCTAGAAGACAAAGAGTTGTCCTCAAGAGTGGGAAACATGAGCTCATTAATGATCAGATGCCACTTGTTGGTGAGGTAAAGACAATTATTAACCACAAAAAGAGTGGTAGATGGGTTGGAATAAAAATATTTTTCTCCTTGTACAATTATTAACCACCAAAAGAGTGGTAGATGGGTTGGAATAAAAATATTTTTCTCCTTGTTTTTGTCTCATTTTAAGAACAAAAAAGACTAAAGAGAAATAAAAATGAGCAAAAAGAAAGGAAAAAATTGCAAGCCTAGTTGCTCGGGGGTAGTTGGATTATTATGTCAAGGTTGGGAGGAGCTAAGTACTTGACAATTAGTCTTCATGAAATATTTCTTTTTCCAAATTAGTATTTCTAACTTTTGTACTTATTTATTTGAATAAAAGAGAGAGAAATTTGGTTATAAATTATATATATATTTTTATTCTAATGAGATTTGAGTGAAGTAATGCCTGCCTTATTTATTTTGTACTATATAGATAGTAGGCATCAAATAGGCATCAAATGATAAAGAAAAAGAACATTGTTATGAATTTATTTTAGAATTCACATAAAACCGGAAACTAAAAATTACAAACTGTGTCATAAAAAATTATTCTATAGATTAGAAATTTCAATTGGAAGCATAAGCTTATTAGAATATAATAAGCTTGTGTAACAGTAAATACATTTATTATGTACCACAGAAGATAGTTTACAAATGCACACATGTTAAATTTGGACTCGTTATGAACTTGTTCAGTTTCTTTGGAATAATATAAGGGAAAAGACAAATAACTTGGAATAGAACTAAAATATAAATGTAATTTTATACATATATATAACCGAGCGACTTTCTACCGATATAATTCTCTATTTTGTATGGTAAAATGAAGAAGTGAAACTATACTGTCTTACCTTTTGAACGAATAAAGAGAAAACTATGAACTACATGTAAAATCCTCTTGTATTTTAGTTTTCCGATTGATGTTATAAACAATTCAATTTATAAACTGAATAGAGAGGAAGAAATTATAGAAATAATATTACGACAAAAACGGTCTAAAAGAGAAAAACAGAAAAACGTATAAGTTTTCTTGGAAACATCATGTAAAATAATTGTAAAAACAGAGTGTCAATGAGGTTTTTAAGCCCTCAAGTAAATTGTAACATAAATAAATTAAAAAGGAACAGAGAAATTATGTTCATTATATAACAATAGTTCAAATATAGTAAACTTACCGTCTGTATACAAAATTTAGAGTTCATAGACACAAAATATTACATGTTAAGTAAAGTATTAAAAAGAAATGTTTTAAAACAGAAACACATATTGCAGAGCTAAACAACTCAGAATTTGGTTTTCAAGTAGAGAGAATTCCCATACAGGAGATGAAACCAAGAGTTGGAAGTCTTGGTTTTCAAGTAGAGGGAATTCACATCCATACAGGAGATGAAACCAAGAGTTGGAAGTCCCCGGCCTGGTAAATGAAATACGTAAGTTGAAAATAGAACCTCAAAGTACTGGAATATATCTGAAAGAGAGTTTGTTTTGATAGACTTGTATTTGCGCCTATAAGTATCAAAGTATATGGTATGTGAGATTAATATTGTATTTGCGCCTATAAGTATCAAAGCATATGGTATGTGAGATTAATTTTATAAAAAGAGCTTCCATGAAAATAATATATGGAAAGACCTTTGTCAACGGGTTTCGAACCAATTAATATGTTTCATCATCAAAACAAAATTGTAATTGAAAATTACTTATGTAAATGAAAATAATATATATATGAAAAATATACTTGAGGATGTAACATGTATGGCCGTCAACATCCTCCCTACATGTACAATGTGAGTACATAATCAATTATTGTACAATGATTATGAAAAGAAGAAGTTTTCCTCAACGGAATTTAATAATAAGAGCATTAGAGGATTATCCTGTAAAATTATGAAGTATGTGCGCGTATATGTTAAAATAATCAACAGTTCAATATATGAAATAAATTGTTAGATTTGTGAATAGCAGTCGCCATCAAAAGTACTCTTGTAAGTATTGTAATCGAAAAATGAAGAACCACCATTTACCAAGAGAATGGTGTGCACGTATTTCCCAAAGAAGAGCAATAATACACGCGAGAAAAACCTTAGGGTTTGACAAAAAAAATATTAAATTACAGTTACGTATGGATGAGCTGAATTAAAAACCAAATATCATTCAAAGAGAAAGAAACCCATTACGGGTTTGAAGACAAGCTTGAGCAATGGACATTAAAAGAACAGAGAATGGAATAAATTCTAAAGTAGCTATTGAGAAACAAAAATAATTGGGAAGGCCTTTGAAAAATTACGAACTATCGAGAAAATTTCTCAGGATAACCTCTTTACAAGTGGTATATGGAGTTAAACAATTGGGAGTCTGGTTATTTTACAAGTGGTATATAGAGTTAAACAATTGGAAGTATGGTTAAATATTTAAATAGAAAATACTTCGTTGGATTACCCAAGAGAAGGTGAGGATCACAATACTTATTATGGAATGTTGAGTGGAGGAAATAACAGTACAAAGAATTATGAATTTGAAATATTGCAATTTGTTCATAGTTTGAAGGTAGATTTAGACATTATTAAAGCCAATTAGAAAATATTGTCCAAAGCAAAGGAAGAGCAAGAAAATATTAATGGTTACATACTTAGAAAATTAGAAGGAAAAAAGAGTACTAGAAAATCTGAACATACTCGTGGGAAAAGATCTAGAAGCAAATCTGCTAGTGGAACCAACTCCATAACTTCTAGTGAAATCCAAACAAATGTCTAGTGACCAAGGAGAACAAAATTTTGTAGAAATATCTCTATGCCTAGAAAAAGGAGGTCTACCTCTCAATTGCATGGAGAATTTCAAAAGATTAGACACCTTAATTTCGATGGTGAATTTGAACAGGGAGCAAAAGCATGTTTCCTTAATATATCCAACTATTTTGAAGTATACAACTACCTAAGTAACGTGAAATTAAGATTGACAACTTACTGGTTGATCAGTAAGACAACCTTATGGTGGGAAGAGAACAAAGTCGTTAAAATAATTAGAAGTAAGAACACAACATGGAAACAGTTTAAGAAAGAATTTAAAAAGAAATATTGGACTGAGAGGTATTTTGATGAAAAGGCTAGGCCATTTCATGAGCTGAAATTGGGATAGTCTACCATGGATGAGTTTGTCAATATATTTATGAGCCTATTAAGATATGTACCTCAATTGAAAGAGTAGAATGAAACAATACATAAATTTATCACTTGCCTACCTTTTTTATATAGGGAAATGATTGAAATTGACAACCCGAGGACCATAGGTGAGACCATAAAAAAGGAAAACTTTTGCTTTAATCAAAGTAAACAAAAAGGAGAAGGTTCTAAGGGTTGTGTGGCAAAGAAACATAATAGATTTAGTATTAAAAAAATAGGTTTAAGAAACCTACCTTTTCTAAGAGTATGCAAGCATGAAACTATAAAAAAAATGTTGGCCAAAAAAAGGATTTAGGACAAAAAGGAGGACTAGGAACAGGAAACAAAAAATTTAGTGAATCAATTAAACCATTAATAAAATGTTGGGGCTGCAATGAGAATCACTTATGGAGAGATTGTTCACAGAATCCATTAAATAAAAAAGAAACATTGAACGATATTCAAGAAGCATCTATTGTGAATGATGTTGTTTGTAACATACCCAGAATCAATGTTGCCATTGGATGGGAGGCAAGCATATCACTAATCCACCATGGTGGAAGTACAAGGTAAAATTATTAAAAAATATGTGTATGTACTTATTGATCCAAGATTTACATTAAGTTATAGTTCCCCTATTGTAGTTGAAAGATGAAATCTTGTAAAAGAGAAACAAAACAGGCTTTGGTTAATACAGTTGGCTACAGGAACTAAAAGAAAACATAATAGTTAATGCTTTAAGAAGAAAGCTTAATCAAATTTGTGCTACATCAACAAGTTGGTCAACAAACTTAGTGGATCAAGTCAAAATAACTGCAAATTCTGATACAAAATATCTGAAAATCAAAGTTCAGAAAACTAAAAAATCAGAAGATGAGAGAGTGGCTTTTTAATAGACAACCAAGATTTATTGTTGTTTAGAGGTAAAATTTGTATACCTGGTGATATAATTTATTTATTTATTTTTTTGTCTCAAATGAACTGCACAAAAATCCAACAATTGGCCATCCTGGCTACAAAAAGTTGACCACTGTGTTGAGGAAGGATTTTTAATGGCCAGATATGAAAATAGAGATAGAAAAATATGTAACTAGGTGTCTTGACCGTCAACAAGTTAAAGCATATCATCAACACCCTATTGGGTTGTTGCAACCCTACCTATTCTAGAATAGAAATGGGAGACAATTTCAATGAATTTCATTACTGGACTATGAAAGACTAGGAAATAGCAAGACTCCATTATGGTTGTGGTTGATAAACTCAACAGAACTGCACATTTCATCCCTGTAAAATCCATTTTTAAAGCCATAAACATTGCAGAAATAATATGGGGGGATATTATTAAGGCATAGTATCAAAAGAGAATGACCTTCATTGGTTGGCTCATAATTGGTGAGATAGGTAAGAAGAACAGATCATACATTTGGCTGAGCTTCCAAAAGATCAAGTACTGGTTTATGTCAAGAACACTTTGGTCATTCGGTATGGGTAATAATATTATGTTGTAGCGGCTACAAGCACCATCCAAAATTTTGGCCTGCACCAATTTTGGAGCCTCCCTTGAAGAGTTTCACTTGATGACTGCACACACTCAGGTTCACTCCGTGAGCTCGTTTGAGTCTTTACATCTGCCTTGCTTATTCATTGTATTCAAGTCTCTGCATGCTGATGTCTAAGTCATGCTTGCGACCATGCTCTGGTTATGCTCAAAATCTTCGCTTCGTATGTGCTTGTTATGTTCACTATGAAAGAATTTGTCGCACTCACACACAAAGTCACAATCACTATCACGCAAGCATCATACTGATCATGAACGATCATTCATGAGTGTCGCGCTTGTCACTTACACCGTCGGTCAGTCATGTTGAACACGTGTGTCTGGATGGTTTGAGTAGTTTCGTCATCATGTCATGTGAATGTGTGTTTGTATGATCACCTATGCATTTTTTGATTGTTCACACACTTAGTCATTTTGTTGAAGTTCTAACAACCAAACTCCACTCTGACACTTGGACCATCACCCCCACCATCGATTCGATTGATTGTTAACCAGAACAACGCAGAAGCACCAAGTTAGCATGTTCAAGCTACGTTGCCCGCAAGCAATTCAATCAACTCTCATGTTGGCCACCCGGACAGTCGGACCCGACGATCACCCTGGACTCACTCCTTTCAAAATTTGTGCAGAGGCCACTTAACTCTCTCGCTCAACTAACAGAGAAAAGTGCGCAGACAGGCCTGATAGACACCAAGTGACCGTCCTTGTCTCCTTCAGAAAATTGTGCAGTTTTCCTAGTCAGTCATCCAGATAGTCGACCAACTGTTCATCTCAAAAATTGCGCAATATTCATGAGCATGTCTTCCATTGCCCATCAGTCAACTTAGCTCAAAAATTGTGCAAACATGATCAGCAGGTCAACCTCCCGGCCTTGGTGCATTTCCCCGCCAACAACTGCTAGCAGCAGATTACTAGTTCCCTATGGGAATTCCGCAGTTTCTGCTGCCAATGACTGAGTATCCAACTAGTAGTTCCCTCTAGGAATTACGCAATTCTGGCTACTAGTGACCCCAGCAGCCAACTAGCAGTTCCCTCTGGGAATTGTGCAGTTCTAGCTACCAGTGACCCCAACAGTAGACTGGAAATTCCCTCTAGGAGTTGTGTAGTTCTGGTTGCCAGTCTCCCAGGCAGTTCCCCAAGAAAACTGCGCAATTCCTACCAAGTGATCCATCATGCAGCCAGACCTGATCCTTTGGAAAATTTCGCAAATATAGATGTCCAGACCCCGCTGACTGTTCATTCCGAAAAGTGCATAGAGCATGCCTGCCTTGCCTTCCTTCAACCCAGACTGTCCCTCCCAAAATTTGCGCAATTTTGCCTCGCAGTCGAGCCAGACCTCACAGATAATCATTGTCAACTCAAATTGCCCGTCTCCATCACTCAGTGACTCTTACACAGTTTTCATTAGCAGTGCCCAGAGCCATCATCCTGCTTCACAACCTTGCTGCCTCTCCTGGTCACCTACATCCGAAACGATCATGTGTCGTGGTAGACTAGGAGGTTTCTGGATTTGATGTTGTCTTCTCATGAGTGATTGTTGGTATAGGTACACCAACAAACATGGCAAGACGACAGAAGAGATGAATGAAGGAAGCACATGCGGAAGGATAGGTTCACGAACGGACGAATGAATGAAGCATGCGAAGCAAACGAACACGACGAACATGCCTTTCCGAATAGATGAGCCTGTCAAACCTTCCAGCATGCAAGTAAGGAACAACATGCTAGAGCCGTCATCAAGTGAACTAAGGACCATCAAGGACTCCACACACTTCGCCATGCAGAGGTGAAGCTATGATACATCATGAAGACATCCATCACCCAACAACACTATAGCTTCACATGCACTCCAACATCAACAATGTACCAACATTGTCATGTCAAGTCATGTCGAGTCATGTCATGAGTCATGTCGCCCACGTCTCCACTATGGGCTATGTTGTCAATCAATGTGATGTAACGAGGAAGTCCAACAGACCCACTTGTGAATAAAAGTCATGGAAGTCGAACAGTCATGAGGGTAGTTGAACAGCCACCAGGGTTAGTTTTACCCTTGGCTATAAATGCCCCCTCATTTGTACATAGAGAAAGGACTTTTCACCTCAGCTCCTCCCACATAGCCAAGAGAGTCTGTAATCTTTTCTGTGAGGAGTAAGTAGTGGATCTAATTCCCTGCTAATGAGGTTAGTGATGCATGGTGTAACAATGTGTCTTGGAACTTTCGCTTAATCCAGAAGCCTGTTAACAGGCTAGCACATTTTCACACATGTGTTATATTTGTTGTAAGATTGATCTTTAACACTTGTAATGCATGTTGTTTTAACCCCGTGTTTTACATCTGAACTGAGTCAGTTGTTGTAATGCATAATCTATTAATGGAAATGTGTTGTATATATTCTTAATGTTGTCCTGTCCATGTCGACTGCTCTACCAGACATCAGACATACCTTTCACATGAACCTTGTTGAAACAACCGTTGCACTCGTTCGGACTGTTCCGTGAGTGTTGTAGGTGTTATCTTACATTGTATGTTGTGACTGTCGCATTCGAGTGGATTGGTCCGCCAGAAGCTGTGCATGTCCTTTTGTGTTGTGTGTTCCTAACCGAGTTGGGACTGATCCCTTTCAACCTGGAACTCACCTTCACTTTCTTCCCCTCACAGTGAAAGAACCATTGACACAAGTACACTTACATTCACCAGGCACACGAACCTCACTTCTCGAAGACAAAGTGAACCAATCTCCTGTGCTAACAAGCAAGAGTTGAGGCAAATCCTTCAGACAATGGCAATTGGGCCAACATACCAGATGGGACTCCCACACCAAATGGTGTGAGGTCTAGTTGGGACTTCATACCAAGGTGATCCTATGAATGTTGGCAGGTCCAGCTCAAAGGAGGGCCATATGACAAGATGTGTCCTCTCATCCAGTTTTGAACCTATGCTTACCTTTCATGGAGTCTTGCACTCTTCTTCCCCCACGGTGTTTTTCGAATCGTGAAGATGTCTCCATCACGGGGAAGATTTTCAATCTCTTGTCCACTTTCACGTATGATGGTGAAGGCGAAGGCGAAATGGCCTAGCCTAAACACTTACATAACTTTATTTCCATGCTTCATGAGGAAGATGAGTTTTCTGATGAACAGACCGGTTTGTTGATTGCATACACACTTTGCGAATCTCCATTTCGTTGGTTTCTCAG
This sequence comes from Pinus taeda, assembly GCA_000404065.3. NCBI lineage: Eukaryota > Viridiplantae > Streptophyta > Pinopsida > Pinales > Pinaceae > Pinus > Pinus taeda. Next base: position 211,993 of record APFE030888365.1, on the reverse strand, counting down.
CCTACCGACTAACACCGTGCACTTATTTGAGCACTTATGTGATCTTATTGAAGACACGTTCTATCATTTTGATCCATATCATCTTGACTGGAAACTATTACAACAACGAAGGGCTCTGCATAAATTAGTTATTGATTTTTGGCAGTGCTTCCGTGACTTGTAGTTTCAAGCTACGAGGAGCCAAATGAAATTTGCATATTTTTAGGACCGGTTTGAGTATTGCCTTAAGAAATTTGCCCGTCCCAAGAGAAAGTTTGAAATCAAGCCTCGCTCAACATTCTTTGCTGATGGAGCTTCGCAATCTAATGTGGATGCGGTCACTGTCTCGACTTACTGTCCACCTCCCTCTCATTCAACAACTCTACCACTGCTCATCGATGTTGAAGATCATGCTCACAAACTGGTTCATCTTTCACACTCTCCCAACATCACTTCACTCAAATTTCGTGCAGATTTGGTTGTGAGTCCTTTGAGTTCTCATATGCTATGTTTTCTACGACCTCCGTCTTCGCACTCAGGTGTTCCTCCAGATGATGTTGTCTTGTGTTCATCCATTCCGGACTCTTCACTTGTTGTGAACGAGAAACAAACCACTGACGGAGTTGGTGTTGCACAACCAACATGCATTTTCATTCATGAAGAGTATGAGTGGGAGCTTGAGCATCAACACTAGGCGAAGGATGATTCCCTTTTGTCTGATCCCCCTCTGTTCTTTCCTAACATCTTTGGTGAACTTGCCATCCATGATTTCACATGTGTGTCTTCATCCACGAATGCACCCAGTGTTGATCATTCGCAGGACACGTCAGATGTTGGCCCATCATACAACAACGGAGAGGACCAATCATTCATTGAAAATCCACTTGATCTTTCATCTGATCTTTCCGGAAACGCAAAGGGTGAACATCCTTCCTTCTCATTTACCCCTCCGTGTGACTCATCAAAACATGAGGATGCCAACCAACATCCTAAATTTTCTGATCTTGGTTGTCGTGATGTCTTCACCTCATCATCCGATCACGATGTTGATTCACTCGTTGTTAACCTGTCTAAGTCATTGGTCTATGAAGATCCATCTGCCAACGAAGTTGAAACCCCACAGACTGTCGAGGAACTTCAGCTCGAAGTGATGGTTATGTTAGGCCCTCGCTGTCGTGAGGTTGGTTTCGCTTCTGATCAGGAAATTGTTCAAATACTCAAGGCTCCTCATCGCTCATCTGTATGCACTCAAGATCAATCTAACACTCGGATTTTACTTCCTCCACACGAACTACATGATCCCATCGCTCATGCAATGGAGGAATCTTATGCAGCAAGCACACTTGTACAACACAAGTGGTCTACCTTTCTCACGTTTACTTGCATATCACAGTCAAGGGAATGCATACACTCAACATCTGCATGTAGCGTAGCACAACACCACAGTGAGTCCACATAGTGCATGACATGCGTTGTGGACACTTGTAAGTTTGGAGTGTGTCTGTTTTCATTGTTGTATTTTTCACATTTGCTAGTTCGCACAACTAGGTTGCTCACGGACCAAGCCTCCACCAACATGGGTCAACCAATGTGTCGGTGGCTGAATTGGAAATATCACTTTATGTTACAGGCCCATGCACCGTTAGCTTAGGAGTAGGATTAGTGTTTGCTTTCAGTGTGCTTGCTTGCATACTTGTTTGTTTTCGTGCTTTGCATGTTTGTTTGTTTGCTTACTTGCTTTGCTTTCTCTTTTACTTTTGCTTCTTCTTTCTCTACATACTATTTTTGTTTACATTTGTTTTTTTGTTTGGTATATTACTATTTTTGTTTCTGGAAATAAGTGTTACCAACTAGTACGTTTTGGATTTTGAATAGAGTATGTGGCTAAAATTTGAAGAGACTTGTGACACTGCAGCACTTGGCTGGTCTTGTGTCCGCCTTCTCTGTGCTTGGTTGTAACCTTCGACCGATGAAGTCCTGACAAAAAATATGAACCATCTGAAAGGGAATTTTTAATCCAACCGTGTACCTGTGTCCACATAGGGAAACCCCATGCCTGTACTCAACCTTCTGCTTTATGTGTTTAAGCTCATCCAACTAGTAGAAACGGAGAAGGGGAAAATCTAAATGAGCAAACCTATGTAAGAGGTCTTACATGCTTCTCTTAAGGAACAACCTCTTCTACTCCCAATAATTCATGATCCCTTTTCCGCCCCAAAAATAAATAAGAGCCTATGTATGGTTCTCTTGAAAAATACAAAGGTGAAAGAAGAGAAGGGCTTCCTGCGCAGAGAGGTGAAGCATGCAACTCCACCGGGGTACTGACCAGGCTCGTTGGCAGTAGAACAATGTGTGTGTTCTTGCATGACTCTGCTGAGGTACTGTTCAGACTTGCTAGCAACTGAGCAACACAAGAGATGAAAACTTATACTTTGAAAATCTTCAACTCGTGAGCTAAACTACCCTTCCTGGATTTGAAACACTAAGATTTAAGCTGAACTTTTGATTGTGTTTGACTGAGTTGGCAAAGGGTGAACCATGTATGTCCATGGGGTAAATGGGGAAACTGGAGTAACCCTTTCAACGATTCAATACTCCTTGAAAGACCAATGCCCTGTGCTAGCAATGGACCATATCAAAGAAGCTCAAGTTCTACCAGTGTGTCACCAAGTGTTGTAACGACTACAACCACCTTCCAAAATTTTAGCCTGCACCAATTTTAGAGCCTCCCTTGAAGAGTTTCACTTGATGATTAAACACACTCGGGTTCACTTCGTGAGCTCATGCGAGTCTTTACATCTACCTTGCTTATTCATTGCATTAAAGTCTCTGCATGTTGATGTCTAAGTCATGCTTGTGACCATGTTTTGGTTATGCTCAAAGTCTTCGCTTCGTATGTGCTTGTTGTGTTCGCTATGAAAGCATCTGTCACACTCACACATGGAGTCACATTCATGTCATGCAAGCGTCGTCTCGATCATGAACGATCAATCACAAGTGTCACGCTTGTCACTTACACGGTTGCTCAGTCATGTTGAACATGTGTGTCTAGCTGGTTTGGGTAGTTTGGTCGTCAAGTCATGTGAATGTGTGTTCGTATGATCACCTATGCATATTTCGATTGTTCACACACTTAATTATTTTGCTGAAGTTTTGATGACCAAACTCCACTTTGACACCCGAACCATCACCCTGCCATCGACTCAATCGATTCTCAACCAAAACAATGCATAAGCACCAAGCTAGCCTGCTCAAGTTGCACTGCCCGCAAGCAATGCAATCAACTCTCATGCTGGCCACCCGGACAGTCGAACCCGACGGTCACCTCGGACTGACTCCCTTCAAAATTTGCATAGAGGCCACTGACCTCACTCCCTCAACTGACTGAGGAAATTGCGCAGACAGGCCCAACAGACACCAAGTGCCCATCCCTGTCTTCTTGAGAAAATTGTGCAGTTTTCCCAGTCAGTCCTCCAGACAATCGACCAACTGTTCATCTCAAAAATTGTGCAGTATTCATGAGCAGGCCTTCCAGTGCCCATCAATCATCTCAGTTCAGAAATCGAGTAGAGATGATCAGCAGGTCGGCCTCCCGGCCTCGATGTATTTCCCCGCCAGCAACTCCTAGCAGCAGACTGCCAATTCCCTCTAGGAATTGTGTAGTTTCTGCTGCCAGTGACTAAGCATCCAACTGGCAGTTCCCTCTAGGAATTACGTAGTTCTGGCTGCTAGTGACTCCAACAGAAAACTGGAAATTCCCTTTGGGAATTGTTTAGTTCTAGTTGTTAGTCTCTCGGGCAGTTCCCCAAGAAAACTGTGCAATTCCTGCCAAGTGACCCATCATGCAACTCGACCCGATCTTTTGGAAAATTTTGCAAATCTGGCTGTCCAGACCCTGCTGACTGTTCGTTTCGAAAAATTCACAAAGCATGCTCGCCTTTCCTTCATTCCACCCAGACTGTCCCTCCCAAAATTTGTGCAATTTTGCCTCGCAGTCAAGCCAGACCTCACAGATAGTCACTGTCGACTAAGATTTCCCGTCTCCATCACTCATTCACTCTTGCATAGTTTTCATCAGCAGTGCCCGGAGCCATCATCTCACTTCACAACCTTGCTGCCTCTCCTGGTCAACTGCATCCGAAGCGATCATGTGTCATGGTAGACTAGGAGGTTTCTGGATTTGATGTTGTCTCGTCATGAGTGACTGCTGGTACAGGTACACCAACAAACATGGCATGAAGACAAACGAGATGAAAAAAGGGAGCAGATGCAGAAGGACAAGTTCACCAATGGATGAACAAACGAAGTATGCGAAGCGGACGAATGCGACGAACATGCACCTTCACAAACAGATGAGCCTGTCAAACCTTCTAGCATGCAAGTAAAGAACAACATGCTAGAGCTTCATCAAGCGGACTAAGGACCATCAAGGAATCCACGCACTTTGCCATGCAGAGGTGAAGTTGTGATACATCATGAAGACATCCATCACCCAACAATATTGTAGCTCAACATGCACTCCAGCAGTAGCAATGTATCAACGCTGTCATATCAAGTCATGTCGAGTCACATCTCCACTATGGGTTATGTTGTCAATCAATGTGATGTAAGGTGGAAGTCCAAGAGACCCACTTGTGAATAAAAGTCATGGAAGTCGAACAATCATGAGGGTAGTTGAACAACCACAAGGGTCAATTTCACCCTTGCTTATAAATACCCCCTCATTTGTACATAGAAAGGACTTTTTGCCTCAGCTCCTCCCACATAGCCAAGAGAGTTTGTAATATTTTCTGTGAGGAGTAAGTAGTGGCTCTAATGCTCTGCTGACGTGGGTTAGTGATGTATGGTGGAACGATGTGTCTTGTAACTTTCGCTTAATTCAGAAGCCTATTAACAGGCCAACACGTTTTCACACATGTATTGTATTTTTTGTAAGATTGATCTTTAACACTTGTAATGCATGTTGCTTTGACCTGTATTCTATATCTGAACTGATTCATTTGTTGTAATGCATAATCTATTAATGGAAATGTGTTGTATATGCTGTTAATGTTGTCCCATCCGTGCCAAATGCTCTGTTGGACATCAGACAGAGCTTTCACATGAACTTGCTATAAAAACCGTTTCACTTATTCAGACTGTTCCATGAGTGTTGTATGTGTTATCTTACCTTGTATGTCTTGACTGCCGAATCCGAGTGGACTGCTCTGCCGGAAGCTGTGCATGTTCTTTTGTGTTGTGTGTTCCTAGCCAAGTTGGGATTGATCCCTTTTAACCTGGAACTCGCCTTCACCTTCTTCCCCTTACAGTGAAAGAACCATTGACACAAGTACACTTACACTCACCAGGCATGCGAACATCACTTCTCGAAGACAAAGCAAACTACTCTCATGTGTTGACTAGCAAGAGTTGAGGCAAATCCTTAAGATAATAGCAACTGAGCCATCATATCGGATGAGACTCCCACTCCAAATGGTGTGAGGTCTAGTTGGGACTTCATACCGGAGTGATCCCCGGAATGTTGGCGGATCCAACACCGTCAACATATTATTATTGGTCAGGATTATATTACGGGTGTATGCAATGAGACGAGCCTTTCTGAAGCTATAATCGATGCATTACATCATAGGGGTATATTCTACTTAACATAGGTGATTAGTAGATGGAACAAGGTTCACCTGATCTAGAAAATGGTTGTGGAGATTGACTTACATGGGGACAAAGCCTTGGAATGGAATGGTTTCTTCCAGGATCTCAAACGCGCTGGTCTATGTAGGAACTTGAGGGGTGACTAACTTATATGGGGTGGTATGCTACGAAAATGCTACATCGTGGTAGTAGAAAACTATAGGTACATAATGGGTAATATATAAAACTCTATTATTCCTCCTTGGTTCCTCTGCATATGGAAGTGGCATATTCCATTGAAAATTATATTATTCACTTGGGTAGTATGCCACAATAAGATATTAACTTGGGATAATCTCAAGAAGCGGGGATATCATGGCCCTAGATGGTTCCCCCTCTATGGTGCTGCTGGTGAGTCTGTTTCACATCTTTTTCTTTATTGCAATATCACTCAACAGATTCTCTCTTATTGCAGGATTCCTTATCAACGATTCGATTATAAGGAATTACGTATTCGATGGTGGACATCCATACAAGGATCACATAGATTCACCCCCTTGTTTTTCATATGGGAAACTTGGAAAGCACAAAACTATTGTATATTTGAGGGGATCCAGATCAATCGCCTCTGTATATGCTCAAAGATTCTCACTTGGCTGGATGCAGAGGAACCACACCCCGAGATCACAAAGGATCTTTCTGCAATATATGTTCCTTCACAAATCTACTTTCCCGCTGGCTTCTTCGACGGTGTTGCGCAATGTGGATGGTGTGGATGTGGGGTCTGGGTCAAAATTAACAAAAGAGAACACTATAAGTTACATTGGTATGCTAGAAATGGTACAAACTCCTGGGCAGAGACATGTGCTTTGTGGGGGCTTCTCTATTTTTCCAGAGTGAAATCTCTGGAGACCATCCATGTTTATGGTGATTCCAAGACTCTTTTTGATGGTATAATGGGCAATACATCTTATGACCCGCCAGACCTCCAGGGCTAGATGGATCGTATTAAAATTCTTATTAGATATTTCTAGTACCTTCACATTGAACATGTCTACAGGGTAGCAAACAATATTGTTGATACACTTTCAAAAAGTTGGACTTATTGTTGATGACAAAGCCATAAGATATTGTTACTACTTGCATGGAGCAATCTTTGAAGAGGGATTCATAGATTTTCCATAGTGATGACTGCTTGGGAGACTACTTGTGTGCTTTAAAGGATATGTGACTATATATTCTGTGGATTTGTTTTTGTGTTGAAATATCTTAGGTATATTTATGATGAACTTATTAGATTTAGATATTGTTGATAGGTTCCACACTATGCATGAATGGTTGGAAAACATTTGTAATGGAATTCTGCATGATGTATCTATTTTTGTTACTGGCTGGATTTATGTCGATCTCTCATGATTAAGAATTATGTACTGGTTTACCTTTCTTACTAATACAACCAGTAGTTTTTTTCTTCTGAAAAGATCCATGGATTCCATATATAATAAAAAACTAAAAAGCATCCATGCACTTGACAACATAGTCTGTGACGCATTTTTTTTTAAACTACTTTCAAAAAATACTAATCTCATACTCTAAATCTAAGCTAGCCAAAAAAAATTAAGCGTTGACCAAATTATGCTTCTAAACATTCAATGTTTCCATTACCTCTATGCCCAAACTAGTAACTGCACCACCAATTTTACATACATCGTCACTTGCAGGTGTGGGAGTTTTTATAAAAGAAAACATTATCCCAGTTATTAAAGCAACAAATCACAATAGTAGGCACAAATTGATGGGAGAAATCTTGTTCAGCTAAGCCAAAATTGGAGTGCTTTTAACAAAATTCCACAGCATATTAGGCATGCAATTTATTTGTCCATATATAACAGTTTACAAGGCCAAAATAACGATAATAGTTACGCGAGGTTAAAACATTAAAAGCATTTTGTTTGTGATGAATATTGAAATGTAAACCAATGTTAAAGCTCTCAATCCTCATCTATTATGAATCCAACCAAATCATGATTTTGGGAATTAAGTAATCACCATTCTTACGAAGAATCGTTATAACTAATCACCAATATTCTTATGCAACAACCATTGGATTTTCTGGCAGTGGGCCAAAGTCTACAACCTTTTCGTGATACCTTTATTTTAATCATGTCAACCTTTCAGTCTTACAATAATAAAAATGTTGTTATAATCTCACTGGGTTTTCGCATCTATCTATTTTCGCAAGTTGTAGAAAGAATGAAGGCAAATAGATTGTTTAAATTGCATAACAGAACTAAATGAGCAATCGATATAGTTGGACCTTTTGAGATTAGCTTTTGGCAGTGATTTGAATGGGTTTTATTTCCATTAACAAGGAGTTTAACATTGAAATTTATGAGGACAGTTGGTGGATGTGGTTGAGCTACTTCCAAATCTCTTGGCGCACCCTATCAGTTAGTTTCTCATTCTTCTTTTACATGGACTTGATACGACGTTTCTCGTTCTTCTTTTATGTTGTGATTTTCTGTTTGGAGTAAAATAGGCAAAAATCTCTGTAGGTGACAACAATAGAAATTCAGTTCCTAGATTAATGCCTCCTATATTTGATGTGAGTGAGTTAATGAGATTGTTAGATTCTCTATGCTATATAACAGGCAACCATTCGGATGTTTTCTATGAGGGTGAGAGTTTTGTGAGGATTTCATTATGTAATCTCCTGTTTGATTAATAAATTGCCAATGCCTATGTTTAGTGGACGTAGCCCAGATTGGTTGGGTGAACCACGTTAAAAGCTGTGTCTTCTGTGCATGATTGATATGCTGTATATTTTTGTTTAATTTAACTGAGCATCTGATCTCCAACAAGTGGTATCAGAGCATGTTTGAGGTGCTGTTGATGGTTGTGTGTTGAATCTGGAGTGAACCTGCGTGCTGTGTATAACGGCGTGGTAGAAACCTGCGTTTGCTGGTGCGTGGAGCATGCTGGACCAGCATATTGTTGGTGCAGTGAACCGGTGCAGAATTTCTAGTGCTTGAATCGGCTTGCTTCTGCGATATGTATTGCTTTAATACTCCTGCGTACATGATCCGGTAGCATCATACTCCATTGTATGTTTCAAATTTGCCATGTATTGCTTTAATACTCCAGCGTACATGATCCGATAGCATCATACTCCATTGTATGTTTCGAATTTGCCATGTATTGCTTTAATACTCCAGCATACATGGTTCGGTAGCATATGTATTTCTAAGCTGCGCAGCAGAAGAGTGGCACAAAACATTATTTGTTGCGTGGAGGGTGACTATTGACGGCACTGTGACCCATGGAGCCGTTAGTGCTTCTTGCTGAGAGCCGAGACAAGGCTGCAGATCAAATCACGGACAAGAAAGTCGAGGTCGCCGAAGACGCTGCTGCTGAAGGCATTCGAGTGTTGAACTGTGTATCATTGGGGTATATTGCTGAGGTCGTTTATCTGCTGCCTGGAGGTGCTGCCTGGGATTGGTGTCTCTGCGTGCGTCGCTGATATAATTGTTTGGTTGCCGGAGCGCTGTTATACCTGCGCTGAGATATGTTACCCGTGTGCGCGTGGAGGTATGTTTTCTGTTTCTTTTAAAACAAACAAACACCTGCGTTGAAACCAGTATATGCACATTGAAACCAAGTGACACATTCATGCCCGTATATGGAAATGCAAATTCCATATATCATTAACTTGTTTTTCCTTACATTGGTGCGTAGTTTCGATGGTTGAACGTGTTATGGTTGAACGTGTTATGATAAACTAGCACTTACATTGGTGTGTAGTTTCGATGGTTGGTGTGTGGGTTGATTGCTGGCGTGTGGTTGCATGAAAGGGATGTATTACTCTTGAGTTTGATACTCAGTTTAAACTGTAATTTTGCACAACAATAAGTTAGTTTTTTTTGTGTGTAAAAGCAAAGGCAGAAATGCATAGGCAGTTGTTTTTTAATTGCTGGTTAGTTTTGGAGATTATTGTGTTTTTTGCTGATACAAAATGGCGAAAACTCAGAGTGCCCGGTTTGAAATTGAGAAGTTTAATGGCAAGAATAATTTTGAGATCTGGAAGGTGAAAATGCATGACTTG
>APFE030888365.1:154095-174751 GCA_000404065.3 Pinus taeda | reverse complement strand
TCGCCACTCTCCACTCTTCTTGGGCGCAAGGACTGTAGGTACTGCACAGGGGCTTAAACTCTCTCTGATCAGTCCCTTATCTAACAACTCCTGCACTTGTTTGCATACTTTTTCATTGTCCTTTGGACTCATTCTGTACGCTGCCTTGTTCGGTAAGCTTGCTCCTGGTATAAAATCAATGTGATGGCTGATGCTCCTTTTAGGAGGCAACTTGTCAGGTAACTCATCAGCCGCAATGTCTTGAAATTCTTCTAACAGCTCTTGTACTTCCCTAGGCAATTCTGTTTTCTCTAGGTTCAGTAATACTGGGTTCATCCTCCTCACAACTGCAAAATTAATTTCAGTTTCATCAATCTTCTTTATGAACTGTTTTCCTCCCATTAATAACGCCTTTGTTCCACTTGATTCTGCTGAATCTTCCTCTTTGATGGGTACGAGTGTGTGTTTGACCCCATCCTTCGTAAACTTATAACAATTTGTTTTCCCATTGTGTGTCACCTTCCTGTCATACTGCCATGGTCTTCCGAGCAGTATGTGGCACACGTCCATGGGCATAATATCGCAGACCACTATATCGTGGTACTTGCCAATGCGAAACTCTATCTCGCATTGTTCGTCAACCAACAGCTGGTGGCCTTTCTGCAGCCACGACACCTTGTAAGGTGTGGGGTGCTTCAGCCGCTTCAACCCCAGTTTTTCCACCATCTCAGTGGCAACCAAGTTATCTGTACTCCCGCTATCTATTATCACCTTGCAACATTTCCCATGCGATTTACAGACTGTCCGGAACAGTTACTTCCGCTGTGTTGGTTCAGCCACTTCCTTGGTTGGCTTTAACAGCACTTTATTCAAAAGCAATGCTTCTCCCGTTTCTGCCATATCTTCCACTTCCCATGGTTGCGCTTCAGCTTCTTCAGGCTGAATCATAAATGTTCCTCTCTGACCTGTCTGCTCAAAACTTCTGGACATTCAAAGGATCGATGCCCCCATTTTTGGCACCTATAGCATTGGAAACTAGTCCCTCTTCCGCGGCCATTCCCTCGTCCTCGCTAATATGACCGACCTCCTCTGGTGCTGTCTCCTTTGTCTGCTGTCCCTGAAGCTTTTGAGCTGCTGCCTTCTTCGTTGTTCGCAGCACTCTTTCCTCTACCGTAGGACTGTCCTCGTCCTCTACCATTCCCTCTCCCTCTCCTGTTATTCTGCTTCCGATTAATTTTCTCCTCAGCCTTCATAGCACTCTGAAAGGCTTCTTCAATACTTCGGGGAGAAAGAATGCTAATTTCATCCAGAATTTCCATCCTCAAGCCATTTACATACCTCGTTGTTTTTTCTGGAGTTTCATCCGTGTAACCAGCACATAGATTTACCCGGTAGAACTCTTTCGTATACTCTTTGACAGTCATCCCTTTCTGTCTCAAATTCTGTACTCGCCGACATAGTTCAACCTGGTAATCTTTCGGCAGAAATCTGCCTTTCAATTTTTCTACCATTCTTGACCATTTTCATATGGGTAATTTGTTCAGTCTTTTTCTGTCTGCTTGGACATTGTCCCACCACAAGAGGGAATGTCCCTTCAACTTAGTAGCAGCGAACTTGACTCTCTTATCCTCCTTAACTCCCTCATTTTTGAAATATTTATCTAGTTCGCTTATCCAATCCAATAGGATATCAGCAGACAGACTGCCATCGTAATTTGAAATCTCTGTTTTGGGTTTGCTGCTGGCCAATAAAACTGAACGCAGCAGTCTCAATTCTGGAGCTTCTTCATCAGACCCGTCTGTAGCAGCTACCGCTTCTTCCTCACTGTCATCTCCCAGTTCCAGGTCTCTTCGTCTACCCGCTTCCACTGCTTCCAAGCGAGCTGTAAGAACTCTAATCTGTTCCCTCAATCCTTCATCTGTTCCTCTATGTGTACCTCTTCCATGTCCTCGTCTTGGCGCTTGCCCTTCTGCCATCTTCCTCTATATATATATAAAAAAAAATTGCTCTGATACCAATTGATGTGGCCAGCCCACATGGTCCCACGCTAGCCCAACCTACGTGGACCTTCACTGATATTTTGATTCGGATATGGTGCGATTGCAATTTATTTTGGTAGGTGATTATTAATCAACCCACGGTACTTTGCCTTGTCTCTGCCCACAACACCTGTCCTCCTCGATGTTACCAAACCCTAATTCACTTAACTCCCTTTTTACTACCGGTTCACGCCTATTCGGTCATTTTCACCCCGTCACTTTGTTCTCTGTGGTTTCGCTCTGGTATTCGGCTCCGCCTCTGGTTTTTCTGCCTGTGGTGATACACTGTTGAACTTCCACTGGTTTTATGGGAAAACAATGTTGTTTAACTCTGTCAACTCGTCGGTGTATTCGCTTCAGGCCTTATTGGTGAGTTATGGTTCCTCCACTATGCATTCAACTCGTTTTCGTGACTGTGTGAGCATTACTTGTTTTTACTCCTGTACATACTGTCTGTTCTGGTCCTTTTTGTAAATTCGTGGTGAATACTGGTAGTGATGGTTCGCTGGTTTGCTCAGTAGAAAAAAGCACAGTTCGATGGTCTTCAACCTGGTCCTTCTCCGACGCTCGGCTCTGTAACTCAGGTAATATATTGTTTCTTGCTATATTCCATTATTCTCTATTCGAGCTGGAGCTAACATTTCGCAGCCCCTCTGTGGTCAGGGTTAACACTTCGTTTCTGCGAGCTTATGGGTTCGGTTCACTTCAAGTATGGGCTATTCTCCTCAGCCATACACGGGGTTTTGTTCTCTGTTAATTTTCTTTACAGCTTCGTGATGTTGTTTTCTTGTGCGAGGGTTTTGATTACTTACAAACCCTAACCTCAATCTTCTGTTGTGGTTGCAGGTGACCGGTTCCGTGACTTCGCAAGGGTTTTGGTCGATACCTCCCGGGTAGCTCTATTCTTATCTCAGTTTCTTCCGTGGCTCTTCGTCTTTGTTGTATTTACTTGCACCTGTTGTCTATACATTGGATAGCTGTCGAGTCTAGTGTTTGTGTTGGTTCCAACCCGTAGCCGTAGCTTGGAGGGTTTCTGTGAATTCTTTTATTTGGTGGCTCGGTTCAACAAACCCTCATTGCACAGTTCTTTCATGTAATTTTGAGTTCTATCGAATTGCAATGTAATATACAGTGGTATGTAATATGTATTTAAGTTTGGTTCTGGTGCTTACCCGGTTTCGACTGTGGACTGTTGTATCCTTCGATATTGTTTGTTTCTTCTCGCCTTGTGCTCACTCTCGGTCTCGGCTAGTCATTAGACTTTTTTGGGTCGTGAAACTCTGTTACTGTATTTGGCTGCAATGAATTGAATGTACAGTAATATATATGTGTATTCTATTACAGAGGACATAAATATTGCAATCGGATGTTTATTTGTGCACTGAATTTAGATGAAGGAAATTGAATGTATTTCTCTTATTCTCTTTCAAATGCTTCGCTGCTGAACTCCTCTGGGTTATTTTGTCTGTCCTTTTATACAATAGTTTCACGCAGTTAGATAACTGCTGGTAGTTATTCCATTACAGTTTGCCTAGCAGTTACTATAGACTTACTTTACTTTTCTATTCGTTTGTTTACTTTGTCTCCTTTGTTCCATAAGGGTTTGCTGTTTACATTGCTTATTGATATTAATCTAATTTTAACAACTCTAACTAAGACCTGTTACTACAGTTGAAATAAAATAAATAGAAATTTAGCTAACAGAATCTAATGCTGTAGTTGACCATGGAAGAAATTTAAATAAAACATAAGAACTCTGACAGGCTTGCTGTCCATTTGTCGAACTGTTCATCTTTCCCAATCTTCTTCAGAAACTTTGTTCGCCCTCTCTCGGTCTTCACCCTGTCGACCAGATGCTCCTGCATCATGTATTCACAGTTATTTTCACTTGATGGCATAGTGATATAGATTTTCATGTTAGTATTTTTCACAAAATTAAATTGTAATAATAGCATCTAGATGTAACAATTATAATTTGGCTTAAAAACAATGATGAATTGCTAATATAAAAGTAATAATAGCATCTAGATGTAACAATTATAATTTGGCTTAAAAAAAATGATGAATTACTAATATAAAAGTGCCTAATTTTTTTGTTTTTTTTTTGAGTTATACAATTTTAAATTTTGAAATGTTAATTTTTTAACAGTGAAAATATTTGTTATACAAAATTTTAGTATATTTATGTGTATTATTAGTTTATGGGATAATATTTTTTTTTATTTTATGTAATTTTATTTATTTATTTATTTATTTATTTATTTTTTTTTTTTTAATTTGGGTAATTTTTTTAAATATAGGCATCACATTTTTCTATTTAAATTACAAATAAAACCTTATAACTAATATAAATGTATATGCATTATTTTTAAAAGTATACCAATCTCCTAGGTTTATATCATTTTTATAATAAAATATTCTCACTAGTACTAATGTGTTTTTTTTATCGACTACCACAAAGATTTATAAATTTTCTTTAAAATATATCATGGTATTTTTAGTTTTTTGTGTCATGAGTATATAACATAATATTCAAATTTCTAATTAAATAATTGTAATCTCCATGTATTGAGATGTAAGTTGTTTATGTAGTTTTCTATATAAAGATTTTGTGTCCATGCTAATGTAAGTAATGGTTATATTAATGACTATTTAATGAGTGATGACACTAAAGATTATTTTTATTAAGTCATTATTACTATAGTAAAGCATGTGTGTTAGTTTTAAATTTCACTTACTCAAAAAATTTCTACCTTTAGCTAAATTGGTGTGTCTTGCAAATTGATATTGATTTACTTTCCATTTATTGAATACAAAATTAATTTTGTTAAATGAATATGAAATCATGATATATTACTTTAAATAAGTTACGTTTCTTTCCCTTAGGAAATCATTGTAGGTAACTTTATTCTTTGTATTCATATTGACCTCTTATCTAGACTTTTGTATTCTTAATCCACACCTCACCTCAATAAAAATAGAAAAAATGTGGAACAATCTCGTGGCCACTAGATAGATATAATAGTGAGTATGAAAATTATGCATAATGTGGAGAATGGTTGATAGGCCCTACTTTATATTGATATGATAATGCCACAAGATCCAAGACATGGATGCCACATAGTACATGGTGGGCCTAGCACAACCACATTAAAAAAAAGTGGTTGAAAACACTCATACACATATATCAACTACATTACTTATGTAATAGAAATATAAGTAATTAAAATTATTTATAATAGTATTATTCTAAAAAATAGTACAAATAAAACAAAAAATTGTCAATGTTAATATTATCATAAATATTAATAAATAATAACCCAATCGGGATGTGGGCCACCAGTTGAGATAGCCGAGCTGTAGTCATGTATTTTACCAGGGCTCTTAATATTATCATCCCCCACATGCTCAAGGCTAGGGATGAAGTGACCCTTGGCATGAATGCATGTTGGGGAAGTGGGAAAGGTGGCGAGAGTGGAGGTAAGGCAGGGTATATTGGTGGGAGAGGTAATTCGACATGCAATGTTATAAAGAAAGCTTGTGGTGAAGGGTGGCGTTACAGTGCGATGGGAGGATGCCGGAATAGGGAGAACCAAGGCCGATGATGGACGCCTGTAGACTTCGGCTATGTAATTTGGCTTTGCTTCAACATTGCAATTATGTTTTGGTTGAGATTTTTCTGGGGTGAAAGGAGGGGAACTAATAAGAAAATTTGGGCAATAGAAAACTATTGGTGGCAACGGGGAAGGCAATTTCTTGCCATTTCCTAGTTTTGCATCGATACCTTCTATCAAATGGATAAAACCCATGACTGCTAGGGGGGAATCACTTTCTTTAGGGTTGGGAAGATTTGCGCTCTATAGATAAGGTCAGGGGGAATCCTAATAGTGGCACTAAAATGCATGAGTGGGACAGGCTCATAGAGAGGAGTAAGGGGAAGCCACTAGTAGGGGGCTTAGGGCGTAGCCATGCCCGTAGCTCACAAAGTAACTATTGGGGTAGCTGCAAACGTTACTGGAATGATGCCAAGGCCAAAAATCCTGAGTGGGAACCCAGTCAAGGGAATGAGAGCAAAAGCCACTTATCATTGGCCTGAGGGGGCAAGGGACATGAATTATCACAGGTATTCTGCTAGAATCCAGGAGGGTCTCTGGGCTCAGCTTGGGCCTGAGACGAATGACCTGTTTGCAAACACTAGTAGGGGGGAAAGGGAAAAAGGTAGTCCAAGGGGCATGGGACAAGGGCCTCCCCTTTGGGCATTGAAGGCTTCGGCCAACCCCAGCATGATTATGTGAGAATTAGAAAAGAGAATAATAATGAACTAGCCAAGTGGTGTATAACAAACATTATGTGTTTTATTCTAACTTTCTCTAGGTGTCCTTAGTGTGCTAGTAAGTAGGTCATGGATTGTGCTGTGAGAGGTCATGGATTGTGCTGTGAGAGGCCTGAGACCTAGGAAAGATAAGCAGTCAAGCACATCAGAGCCACACAAGGGCCAAAAATAAGTAGAAAACCTCATCATTGAAACAACAAAGGCTTACTGAGAGGGGACAGATGTTGGAATCTGAAAATTGTTTGAAGAATGGGAAGAGGACGTGAAACAAGGAAGTGAGATAGAGGAAGAGATGGATAACTGGAGGACTCTTGTCCCGGATCTGAGTAACACCTGGGGGATAATCACACAACTCAAGCAAACATTGCACATATATTGGTTAATGAAGAGTTTATTAGGTAAGGTCAGGGAGAAGATATTCGTGGGTATGGCAGTGACGTTAAAGGGAATGTTGAACTATAAGAAGGATATGGAGAAAATCCTCTTCCATCTGCATAAACAGGATATTAGGCTGGACATGATCGGCTGCCATATCCCTTGAATATTGGAGCTATATGATATTGCAGGGGTGTACGTTGAGGATCCAACACCTGTTGCATCTGCCTCAGAGGATCAGAAGGATTAGACTCCTACCCATGCATAATTTTGTCTTATGTTGTTAGCTTTTGATTTGCATGTTGCAAATATCAGTTTTTACACTTATGTAGTGTCTAGACATGAGATAGAGACATATCTATCCTTGCTCGAAGGACTAAAAAAGTATTGTTTTTGGATGGCTTACGACGCTGATAGTGGCACTAAAATGCATGAGTGGGACAGGCTCATAGAGAGGAGTAAGGGGAAGCCACTAGTAGGGGGCTTAGGGCGTAGCCATGCCCGTAGCTCACAAAGTAACTATTGGGGTAGCTGCAAACGTTACTGGAATGATGCCAAGGCCAAAAATCCTGAGTGGGAACCCAGTCAAGGGAATGAGAGCAAAAGCCACTTATCATTGCCCTGAGGGGGCAAGGGACATGAATTATCGCAGGTATTCTGCTAGAATCCAAGAGGGTCTCTAGGCTCGGCTTGGGCCTGAGACGAATGACCTATTTGCAAACACTAGTAGGGGGGAAGGGGAAAAAGGTAGTCCAAGGGGCATGGGACAAGGGCCTCCCCTTTGGGCATTGAAGGCTTCGGCCAACCCCAGCATGATTATGTGAGAATTAGAAAAGAGAATAATAATGAACTAGCCAAGTGGTGTATAACAAGCATTCTTTGTTTTATTCTAACTTTCTCTAGGTGTCCTTAGTGTGCTAGTAAGTAGGTCATGGATTGTGCTGTGAGAGGTCATGGGAGTGGGAGGAGAGGCATGAGACCTAGGAAAGATAAGTAGTCAAGCACATCAGAGCCACACAAGGGCCAAAAATAAGTAGAAAACCTCATCATTGAAACAACAAAGGCTTACTGAGAGGGGACAGATGTTGGAATCTGAAAATTGTTTGAAGAATGGGAAGAGGACGTGAAACAAGGAAGTGAGATAGAGGAAGAGATGGATAACTGGAGGACTCTTGTCCCGGATCTGAGTAACACGTGGGGGATAATCACACAGCTCAAGCAAACATTGTACATATATTGGTTAATGAAGAGTTTATTAGGTAAGGTCAGGGAGAAGATATTCGTGGGTATGGCGGTGACGCTAAAGGGAATGTCGAACTATAAGAAGGATATGGAGAAAATCCTCTTCCATCTGCATAAACAGGATATTAGGCTGGACATGATCGACTGCCATATCCCTTGAATATTGGAGCTATATGATATTGCAGGGGTGTACGTTGAGGATCCAACACCTGTTGCATCTGCCTCACAGGATCAGAAGGATTAGACTCCTACCCATGCATAATTTTGTCTTATGTTGTTAGCTTTTGATTTCCATGTTGCAAATATCAGTTTTACACTTATGTAGTGTCTAGACATGAGATAGAGACATATCTATCCTCGCTCGAAGGACTAAAAAAGTATTGTTTTTGGATGGCTTACGACAATGATCGGTGGACAATAGACTTGATTTCCCTTTGCAGCAAGTTGAGGCCACCTCGTTAATCTGTTTGGTATAAACTTACTTATTATATAATAGAAAATGGAATGGACCTCCCAAGCTTAACAAAAAAATTAATAAATAATATACTCAATTAAACTAAATTAAAATAATTTAAAATAATAATAATAATACATTATTCATAATTAAATTAAATTGAAATAATTAAAAATTAAAAAATATTTATAATATTGTTTAAAACTTAATATTAATAATGTTTAAATATTAATATTTATAATAAATACTAATATTAAAAATAAAATTATATTTTAATGTGGAGTATTTATATTTTAAATATTCATATTAATATTTTATTCAATATTTATATTAGTAATTACACGATACAATAACAAAATATTTAAAATAAATAATAATTAATAATTAAATTACATTAATTCTCTATGTGTATTTTTTTTGCAATTCGGCTTTAATTTGTTGTTAAAAATCTATATACTTAATGGATTATACTACTAAATTAAAATAACAAGTTATTTGTATATAACTTAAGAATTAATATTATAAAGCCCAAAGATAACACTATACCCTACAATTATCAAACTTTTGATTACTAAAGAAAACCAATCAATATGATCACCCTTTGATTAATAGATGCAACAAAACAATATTATCACCAATTTCCATATTCGTGAATAAGCACCATTGAGAAACAATGGTTAAAGATGATTCATTTTTTCTTTTTGTGATAATATTTGTCACAACGTGACATTAGATCATTAATTCCCATGATTTCAAATCCAACTATTTAACATTACACCCGATGACTAATATTATAAATGCAGTGAACAATATTTGAACACACTACTAAGAAAAATTACATTAATAAAACCAATTGATAAGTAAAGCAAACCAATTAGCATAATAACTAAAACGAAGTATAAATGAAAGGGAAAAATATTAAACCTGATGGATATATATATAAACCCATGTATACACACAACAAGGTAAATATTAAAAACCAACACATGTTATAAACCAAAATGCATTAAATCATACAACCATTATAATCGAGTGTATCACGAACACACTAAAAAACATTGAATACTAAAAGGTATCAAACAATTCAAATTCAAAGACAATTGACAAACAATTGTGCACATGACAACACCAATGACAATAATATGGAAATTTGGGACATTTAAACTGAGAAAAGAAATATTTTATTGAGGTATAATATTTAGAGATCTATTTAGGGTCTCGTAACATCAATAATTTCTACAAGAAAAATAAAATTTAAATACTCAACTAGAACGCAATTACTTAATACTAGTCTCTTCCAAAACACAACGACACTGATGACAAAAGTAGTACCAACTTAAATCAACAGGATAACACTCATGATGCTTCAAGCTTTCCAACCCACCCCTTGCTTTCCTTCTAGACTCTCCTTGGTGCAAATGATACAAGGTTTCGGCATTTGAATTCATTACATGGAAGACACGAATTTGGTGATGAATAAAACAAGGATGGAAGCCATGTTTTCTATCTAGCCTTTTTTGAATATAGGTAAGAAAACTTGTCTTTTTCACAATATATTTTATCACTTTAATGTAATAGATGCCATCATTGTTCTCCATATCTACATTTCAATGAAAAAAAATACAATTAAAATTAGTACCCAAACACAAAAAATAAACAAATATAGCCAAAAAACGTTACTAGACATAAATCGAATAGAATTCAAAACAAGGAGAAAAGAACACAGAAATAGGTAAAATTGAGCCAATGAAAGAACAAAATCACCACCAAAAAATTAATTACCCATTCAGTTTATTCCAACTGGTCAATTTACTCACTTTACCAATCGAAAAATCTATTCAAATGATCAAAAAGAAGAAAAATAAATTTATCAATCTACATACAAATAATTGCAACAAACAATAACAATTATATAGAACTATTCATCTTTTTCTCAAGTACAAACCATAACACTAAATTTTATTCAAGATAAATACCTCAGACATGATATCGAATTCAATCGTTCTACCTCTTTCTTTCTAAGAGTCACATATGCTTTATCCCACATTTTAGCATAATATTGAAAAGAAAAAGGCGGATGAATTTGCAAACCGTTATCAATTTCACTCTTGATATAGCTATAAATGTCAAACCCTACCTCCATCTATGTCCAATCTATATAATGGTTCATTTCAAAGCCATATGTCTAATGTTTCCCCTGACAACATGTGAGTTTGACATGACATTTTGACAATCACTATCAATAGGAGCACTACAATACTACTCACAAATAACTATAGCGAATTGTTGAAGTTGTGGTGGCTTAAAACCAGGTGCATATAAAATATCTCCAGCATGTCCAAGAGTACCATTAAGCAACCTAGCTTGAACCCAAATAATTACACGTTAGCATCACGCACTCCATGCATACAAATAGTTGCAACAAACAATAACAATTATATAGAACTATTCATCTTTTTCTCAAGTAGAAATCAGAACACTAAATTTTATTCAAGATAAATACCTCAGACATGATATCGAATTCAATCATTCTGCCTCTTTCTTTCTAAGAGTAACATATGCACTATCCCACATTTTAGCATAATGTTGAAAAGAAAAAGGCGGATGAATCTGCAAACCACCTATCAATTTCACTCTTGATATAGCTATAAATGTCAAACCCTACCTATATCTATGTCCAATATATATAATGGTTCATTTCAAAGCCATATGTCTAAGGTTTCCCCTAACAACATGTGAAATCGACATGATGTTTTGACAATCACTATCAATAGGAGCACTAGAATACTACTCACAAATAACTATAGAAAATTGTTCAAGTTGTGGTGGCTTCAAACTAAGTGCATAGAAAATATATCCAGCATGTCCAGGAGTACCATTAACCAACCTAGCCTCAACCCAAATAATTACATGTTAGCATCACACACTCCATGCGACATAGAATCACTTGATGCTCCAACATTCCATCATCATTGTCACCGATTTCTATTCTTCTAGTGCATTCTGTAACACATCTTACAATAAGACAATTTAATAATTTAAGCATCTTCTAGTTGTGAAAATGGATGAGACTATTGATTGCAAACAATTGAACAAAAAAGTCAAATATGTTTTTTTCATGTCGATCCAGGAAACTATCAACATGGGTCATAAGCAGATCCAAGTCAGTAAGAAAATGCTCCTTGTTTCTAATATTTTTCAAAAGATTGTGCAAATATCCATGTCTTGGTTTGTCTCCTTGCTGCCTATAAATTTTGTCAAAAGTCACAACAATGTTGAAGATTTCCCAAAAACATTTACCAGTTCTTCTACCTCCATCAAAATGTTTATCCTTAATAGAACGAAGCTTCCCAAGGTCACCAATAAGAATGATAAATCTTGCACCAAAATGATAATCCTTTTTTCACGAAAGGCTTCTCGCATAAGAGAATCAATCTGTATGAATAGCCTTTGAACGATAAAGCTCATGGCATCAATCATGATATGTCAAATATGTCTTATTTGTTATTGAAATAATTCCAAAGCCTAACCAGAAAATAGTTTCATATCTTTTATAGGAATCTTGAAAGCATAATGTATTATTTTTGCACATATGTTGAAAGCAATTATACTAGTTTGAGCAAGCAATAACAATGGAATTTTAGTATCCGTTGTTGAGGAATAAAGAGCATGGGAAATAGATTCAATGAGGTAAGACTTCCCAACTGTAGTAGTACCTTGAATAATCATTCTTAAATCATCCTAAATTGCACCATTAACAAAGTGTTGGAAAACAATTCAAAAGCATCCAGTTGCTTCTTAGATAGAGAGGAAGGCATCAAAGATGTCTTCCTAACTAGGATACCATAGAAAACACCTTCATACTATGAATCCTTTAAACGATGGATCCCATGCTACAAAAAATTATTTGACACCATTGTTTCCTACAAATTATAATGAATATCAAAGTCCCTTCTACCAATATTTTCAAACTTTGAAATGCTTACATTGCTAGGAGGAACTATCCAAGAAAAATCCTACTACCCTTCTAAATATTGGTCAGCATTTTCTTCATACATAATGGGCTCAACATATTATTCATTACATCCATGTGGAGCAGGAACTCAATCAACATGCCACACACGATATCTCAAATTCCTTCAATTCTCAATGATACTTTCAAAATGAAATTCGATATCTGATTCAATGTCATGAAATGGATTATATAAAAATAAATCACTCTAATAAAATATTTCAAACTCTGGTAATCCATCATTAGGAACAACATAAAATCACAGCCAAACATGAACTATAGAATTATTTTATCATGGCCTCTATGGATCTTGCCTACATTGGTATCAAAACTCCACAATCATGTTGTTTTCATCAAGCACAAATGTTCCAAAAAAGAAAGTCGGATTTGATATGTGGGAATGAAATTGTTTCCACATGGAACCTAACTAGAATGGATTGATAGATTTTCATACACTTTCTTTCCAACCTTCCAACAAAAACAATTGCGACTGTAGACAACAAGAGGAAGTCTTAATAACAAATCATAGGATTCTTGAGATCTAATTTCATTGTCAACAAGATTTTCAACAAGTAACCTTCTATATGTAGATGACATAAGAGCCTTATCCCCATTCCCACCAGCACTAGCCAAGTTATAGGCACTATACAAACACTAGCCAAGTATAGAAATTTTGGGAAATGTTAAGCAGTTTAAGCCAAAATTTAGTGAAAACTAGGTCATACAACCCTAAATATATCGGTTTCATTCAATAAATGGCAAAAGCAATCAAAATTAAATTCTTCTAAGTCGAGTGCACAAAAACAATCATGAATTTCACTCTCAATGTACATCAAGGATTCTTTAGTAGTAGGATTACGATTTGTAGGTTTCGGGGCCAACTTTGGAACTCTTTTTAACTGAATCATTATGGGAAATTGAGGTATGGGACAAAGTATAAATACCTAGTACTAACATGAAGTTGTAGGAGTTGAGGAGGATGGGCCCTCAGTTGACCTAGATGATGGTTAGTGGATATTTATGACCTCATAAAATGATTGGGAGGAAAAAAAGAATTTAGCATTTTAACCCTTTTGGTTGATCACAAAAATAAATTAAATTACAAGTGTGAATAACAAGAGGACAATGTAATAAATGGATGATTTGGAAGGTGAAGTGACATGGTGAGCTAGAAACATGAAATGGAAAACAATATTTATGGACTTTCTCATTTTTTGGGCTCTCATAATAGGTGAAAAGGTCAACTTCTATAAGAAATAAGTGGTTTCACGAAACATATCATCACTTTCCCACCCCTCACTTGCGGTTTTTAAAAAATAGGGTGAGGGTGGTACAGTAAATATCAATTGTTCATAACATTATTGATGGTTTTGTAAATCAACTTTGGGTCACTCCTATTAACCCTTAAAACTTATGTAGTTTTGTCCATTGCAATTGTATGTGATTTTACTACTAATGGATGTTGAACAATCCTCCTTCGGAGTTACATAGTGGTTAATAATTTTCTTTGATTTTTATGAGCCAATATACACATTCATTATCTCCCAAGTCTGAAAATCTTGAGGTTTCTAATAAAAATAAGAAAATTCTACTCTAATCATTATACAATTTTTTTTTTCTATTTTTACACACACACAGTTGATTTTCTTTTGTAAAATTTTAAAAAGTAAAAACTTAAGCTACAACATTGGCTACACCCGAGGATAACATTTTCGAATAGAAAGATAAGAAATGCATATTGGTGCCTTCACCTCAGGCATGACATCATATTGCAAATGAAGATTTCATTAAAATAAAACACATTGATACTTACAATGATTTAATATCTATATATATTATATATATATATATATAGAGAGAGGAGAGAGAGAGAGAGAGAGAGAGATATACTGGAAATAGTAGATGAATTTATGCTAAACATAATGCTAAATATACCTCACACTGATAGGTAGTTGTAGCAGTGCACCATCAAGGTTCTTCATAATGAATGTGTTATTTCACTGAAATTTAGATATTTTGAATTGTCCAAACCATAAAGCATAAAAATTGCAATGATTCCTCTTGTCTTCTCACCTAACATCCCACCTGATTATAAGGTCTCTTGGTTGGAACATTCTATCTTTGGCTACCTTGTCAAACACAAATTTCATTTTCTCCTAGTATTTAATCAACTTATATCCTACATTTTCTTTTTTCTCTTGTAATAGCACCACTTGATTAATTAGCATAGCCTAACCTACCCTAGCCTAACCTAGCATAGCCTAACATACCATAGGCTACCCTAGTCTAGCCTATCTTAGCCTATCTTGTCTTACCGTACCTTAACCTATCCTAGACTAGCCTAACATAACCTAACCTTTCCTATACTAACCTAGCCTGGCCTACATTAGCTTAAGTTAACCTAGCTTAGCCTAGCCTAACCTAACCTATCTTATCCTAGCCTAACCTAGCCTAGCATAAACTAGCCCAGCCTAGCCTAGCCTAGCCCATTCTACCCTAATCTAGCCTAACCTAGACTAACCTAGTCTAGCTTGGGCTAGCCTAACTTATCATAGGCTAGCTTAGACTAGCCTAGCCAAGACTAACATAACCTATCCTAGCCTATCTAAGCCTAGCCAAGCCTAACATAACCTAGATTAGCCTAGCCTACACCTTCCTAGCCTACTCTAACCTAACCTAGACTAGTGTAGGCTAAGCTAGTTTAACCTATCCTAAAATAGCCTAAACTAGCCTAACGTAACCTAACTTAACCTAACCTAACCTTAACCTAACCTAACCTAACCTTACCTAACCTAACCTAATGTAGCTTAGCCTAGCCTATCCTAACATAATCCTACCCTAGCCTAGCCTAACATAGACTAACCTAGCCTAACCTAGCCTAGCCTTACCTAGCTTAGTCTAGCAAAGTGTGGCCTAGCATAACCTAACCTAACCTAGCCTTACCATAGCCTAGCCTAAATTAACCGAGCCTTATTTGGCCTATCCTAACCTAGCTTAGCATAGCCCAACCAAGCCTAACCTAGCCTAGCCT
Organism: Pinus taeda; assembly: GCA_000404065.3. Taxonomy (NCBI): domain Eukaryota; kingdom Viridiplantae; phylum Streptophyta; class Pinopsida; order Pinales; family Pinaceae; genus Pinus; species Pinus taeda. The sequence goes on along the minus strand of APFE030888365.1, from coordinate 159,286 downwards.
AGCCTAGCCTTTCCTTACGTAGCCTAACGTAACATAAACTAGCCTAACCTAAACCTAACCTAACCTAACCTACTTGAGCATGGTTTAACCTATCATATCCTATTCTAACCTAATCTAACCTAATCTAGCCTTGTCCATCCCATCATATCCTAGCCTAGCCTAACCTAGCATAACATAACCTAGCCTAGCCTAAACTAAATTAACCTAACCTTTCCTAGCCTAACCTAGCTTATCCTAGTCTAGCCTAACCTATCCTAGCCTAAATTACCTTATCCTAGCCTACCCTAACATAACATAACATAACCTAGCCTAACCTAGCCTAGACTAAACTAAACTACCCTTGCATAGTCTAGCCTAATATAGCCTATTCTAAACTATCCAGGCCTAGCCTAACATACCCTAATTGAGCATATCCAATCTTACCCTTACCTAAACTAGCCCTCTCTAGGCCTGCATAGCTTAACCATACCTAGCTTATACAAACCTAAACTAGCTTAGTTTAGCGTACCCTAGCTTAACATATCCTCACCCATTCTAATGTAAGCTAGCATAGCCTAGCGTAGCTTAAAATATTCTCGCCTTGCTTAGCCTAACCTACCGAACCTAGTTAAGCTAAGCTAAGCTAACATAACCTTGTCTACCTAGCCTACCTAGCCTACTTAAATTAACCTAACCAAGCCTGCCTAGCCTACCGGACCTACCAGACCCACCTAGCGTACCTTACCTAACTTATCCTAAATTAACCTAACCTAACTTAGCCTAGCCTAACCTAGCCTAGCCTAGCCTAAGCTAGCCTAGCTTAGCCTAAAGACCCTCACCTAGCCTGACCTAGCATGGCCTCGCTTAATGTAAGCTAATCTAAACTAGCGTACATGGGAAACCTAGCCTATCTAACCTAGCTAGCCTAGCCTACCCTAATCTACCATACCTAGCCTAGCCTAGCCTAGTCTAACATACCTAACCTAGCATAGCCTACCATAGCCTAAGCTAACCTAGCCTAATCTACCCTACCCCAGCCTGGCCGAGCCGAACCTACATTATCCTTACCTAGCTTGACTTATCTTACCCTAGCCTAACCTACCTTAGCCTAAACTAGTCTAACCTAAACTAACCTGACCTAGCCTAACTTAACCTAACCCTCCCCAACCTAGCCTATCCTAACATAAGCTAATATAGCCTAGCATAACCTAGCTTAATCTAGCCTATCATAACCTAGTCTTGCCTAGTCTAACCTAGGGTATTCAAGCCTCTAGTAGCCTAGCCTAACTTTTCCTTGCCTAACATCCCTATCCTAGCCTAGCCTCACCTAACCTAACCAAACCTAACCTAACCTAACCTAACCTAACCTAACCTAACCTATCCTAGCCTAAACTAGCCTACCTTACCCTAACCGAACCTACACTAGCCTAACCTATCCTAGCTTAGCCTAGCCTAGACAAGTCTAGCCAAGCCTAGCCAAGCCTAGCTTAGTCAAGCCAAGCATATCTTAGCCATGCCTAGCCTAACGCAGTATAGCCTAGCCTAGCCTATCATAGCATAACCTAACTTAACCTCACCTAGCCTAACCTAGCCTAGCCTAATTAAACATAGCCTACTCTAACCAACCCTAACTTCCCCTAACCTAACCTAACATAACCTCACCTACCTAGCCTAGCCTAGCCTACTTATTTATCTCTATTAAAAAAACATAATTTACATGTAAATATTTCAATTAAAACATAATATAATTTCTCTGATAAGTTAACTTTTAAATATAATATAATATATCTATATATATATTATATATATAATTTATAATTTTCTTAATTAATTAAATCATTTTATAGAAACTAAATTTACTAAAGTAATATTCATATATTTTATTATAAGAAGAATAAATACTAAGAAAAACAATCATATAAAATATACAAAGATTAAAAAATTGGAATATAAATAATAGTATATCATCTAGTATATTTGCATTTTTGAAGTAAAAAAATACGGGTGAAGTTGATATCTAATTTTAAAATTCTAAAAATAAATGAATAATTAGGCCTAAAAAATAGCTATGTAATTAACCAGATTAATGTAACTAGCCAGATTATACACGCTAGGTTTGAGTAATAAAAAATCCAAAAACAAAGCAACATGAACTGGTCAAACTTCAACAAAACATTGAAAAATTAATTAAAAAAAAAAGATAATAACATGGCTCTATCAAATCCTCACTAAACGGATTAATTAAACTCATCATATTAAACTATAAAATAGATCAGTTAAATGAATAAATAGTCACGATAAACTTCTTAATAATAGAAAATTAATATCTTCAAAATGGCAGACACAAAGAGCCATGGCCAAACTGGTTAAGCAATCGAAAGAAAAGGCCAGTGAAGCCATAGCGATACATACAATATCTCCACAACTAACTTAATAATAATAAAAATAATTTCTTCAAAATGGCAGACACAAAGAGTCCAGGCCAAATTGGTTAAGCCATCAAAAGAGAACGCCAGTGAAGCCATAGCGATCCATACATGATCTTCACAACTTAAAATAAACTATAGCAGGGAAAAGAGTATAAACTAAACTAGCCCAGGGCAGAATACAACATAGCATATAGGAAAAAATAAATTACTAAGCAGACATCAAACGCTAAAGCAGAGCTGAGCATGTTAAATAAAAATAAAAATAAAAAACTCTTATAAATAAATCAAAAACTCTCATATGAATTCACAGAGAGATATAACGATAGAGAAAAGGAAAAACATAGAGATCGGATTTCTAAATCAATGGAAGGGACTAATATATACCAATTATATAGAGAACATTCATTTCCACACTCAAAATATGCTAGGGCCGGAAAAAAAGAAACTAGGGTTGAGCAGAGTAGAGAATAGCTCACAGCAAAAGGCAAATAGCTGAAGTAATATGAAAACCATATTTCAAACCCTCTAAGAAAGTCAAGCGGGGTATTGAAAAAATGTGGACTGTGGACATTGAGAAATACACTTACCTGGAGTTGCAGCAAAATTTTCAGAGATGAAAAAGCGCTTGAAGGACGACCACATTCCTTCCGTCGGGAAGGCTTCGGCGTCAGCTATGACTTCGAGCTCATACTTATTTATTTCTTTCTTCCAAGCATTCCACCGGAACAGAGGAAAGCCAACCGGAATCGTCAAAGGCAAACAGAGGAATGTCAAGTCCAAACCCTCCAAGGCAACGACATGGTTGAAATGATAGAATAGTTGAATAAGAACTCCTAAACAAATTCAAAAAGACACATGTGATCTCTAAATTTAGGAAGCCTGCAATACACCATTCATCTCCATAATTAAAATAAAAACCCTTACGCTTAGGAAAGCAAAGCCGCGAGGATAAGAGAGGAAAGCTAAGGCCCACTGAGAACAGAGGAAAGTCCAGCATAAACCCTTCAGAGAAACATTAATAAGAAACTCTGAAATTAATTCACACTAAGAAAGAAAAAGACAGATATGATCTCTAAATTAAATGAAACCATTATATAGTAACCATTGATATCCATGAAACCATTATATAGGAATCATCAAAAATATAAACCCTTAAACAGCCTGACTGCCTCCGTCTGCCCTTCCGCCATTCCTTTGATGTTCATTGCTCCCGTGGCTCTGAGTGATGGTAGATGACTGACGCAATGGGATTCAAGTCCTGATATATTTTGCTAAAAGGAAATTTAACCAGTATTCTACAACAGAAAAGAAAGCGGATTAATTATTCACCAACCACCTTGATTAATTCTTTTACCAGTATGGAATTATCAATTGAGCGAGCTGTATATACTCCCAACAGCGGATTCAGACCAACAAGCCGTGTTTACGTCTTAAAGGATATCATGTCTCCTCATACCATGGTCAGGACCAAAGGCTATGGTTTCCATACAACAGCCATGGTTAACACGTTGACATTCATTTCCAATGCACAAAACATCTTAAATGATTCCATATCTGTCTCCTCAGATAAATACCCTCTAATGATGGTGCATGTCATAATTTGTAGATCTTATTCATAGTGCTCGAGGTTGGCGTGTAAAACGACGTCATAGCATTTATATCAAATTTGAATGCATTGCATGTGCTATGGTGGTTTGCAGGTGTTGTTCCTAGAAATTAAATTCAATATGTTATGTTTAAGGCCTAAGAACCCAGTGTTTTCATTGTTGGAATGATAATTTAAACTGTCGTGGAGCGACAACGACCGCACCATACTGTTTCTAGAAAACTTCCAGTTGAGCTCCTTGCGATGCGATCAAGTCGCAGATCGCACATCGCACATTTTCTTGTTAACTTTCATTGCGTCCTTTTTATTGTCTGCGATTGCGATTTCGCGATGCGATCTGATCGCATATCGCAAATCGCATGTTTCAAACAGTTATGGCAGTGGCGGCACATCTTTTTTCTTTTCCACCGATGCTATGATACGACGTTGTGATGGGCCACGCATTAAATTCAGATAGGATATTTTCAGCCGTGTAATTAATGATATTTAAGACGGTTGGTAAATGTAAGTGAAATTTTTAATTTTATTGTTTTCTTCTTTACGGAAGTATGGGAACAAGCAACACGTATGAAAGATATTTTTTTGTGTTGTTCATTATATATATGAAAATGCAATGGAAGATGTAAAAGAGCAGAATTAAAAAGGGAGCCTTTTTTCTGCAACGCACAGCAGTGCTGAAACTCTAATTTTTTCTGAGATAGTAAAATTAGTTTTGGAACTAAAGCGTTCATGTTGTAATCCCTCTGAGTAGAGGAAGACTATTCTGTAACAGTTTTTTTTTTTTTATGATTAAGATCCTGAATTAAAAGAAACAGAGCGTTGTTCACAATGAAATTTCTTTTGTGTTTGAAATTAACAGAAATCCCAACATGGTATTAGAGCCATCTAGGCACTCAGTGAGTTAAAAAAAAAAAACAGAGTTTGTTTTTCACTGTAGGAACTGTAAGAAGCTTATTGATCAGTTTTTTTTTTCAGCAGAGAAAGTTTTTGCTTGTTTTAATTATACACATAGTATCTTTTCTTTACCTATACAGAGTTAAGATGGCAGATGCTGGAACAGGTTTGACAAATTCCCAACTGCCACAGTTTAATGGGAAAAATCACAGTTATTGGTCCATAACAATGAAAGCATTGTTTGCTTCTCAAGGAATATGGGAGCTGGTTGAAACTGGATATG
>APFE030888365.1:126422-151924 GCA_000404065.3 Pinus taeda | reverse complement strand
CGTCAAAATCGTGTTGCCGAAACACCGTAAGTCAAAAATAGTTTTGCGTCAAAAATCGCGTTGCTGCAACACCAGTTACAGCAACACAGTTTCCAGTTTCCAGTTGCTGCAACACCAGTTACAGCAACACAGTTTCCAGTTTCCAGTTGCTGCAACACCACGAGCAGCGTTGCTGCAACACCAGTTATAGCAACACAGTTTTTTGTTTTTCTGTTTTTTCTGTGTTAACAGAAACAGAGTGTTATTTCCTATTGCTGCAACACCGATTCCTATTGCTGCAACACCAAGTCCAGAGAACGAAATTATCAGTTTTTTGTGCTGAAACAGAGCAGTTTTGAATTGTCTGTTTGTTTAGGAATTTAGCAGAAAATTCCATCATACCAGAGAGTTGTTCTGGGATGTTTTGTGTTATGGAATTCACCCTTGAAAATTCCAACATTTCTGAGAGTGTATCAGCAACGACGATAGACTCTCCGTAGATGTGTCGGAAGGATATGTTTTGAAATGACAACTTATCAGATGTGGTTCATCAGCAGCCAAGTTTAGGAGGAGTGAAATTTGTGTGCCCAAAACGCTATTTATGAGGGACTTTGAATATCCATATATATGAATATAGTATCCAGAGACTTCTTTTTAGTAAACTAAAGCAGCTCCCATAGGACCAATATCTCCGCTCTCATGTTTGTACTTCTCCGACCATGCCATGTTATTTTGTAGTGTGCCCTGTAACAAATCCTTAGCGATGCCCCACAACCCCATGCACTTCCATGTGAGGTTCCATCACAAGGGAACTTTATAAATGGAGGAATGAAACGGTACTTTAAATCTTGGTTGACTAGAATGTTGTTTACATGAGTGTCCATCCATGTCCCAATGTTGAAACATATATTGTGAATATTTGTGGGGATACCTTCAAACATGCAAAATTTCCTTGCTAGCAAGATCTCCCATAATCAAAGGAGAGGAATGGTTTTATGTTGCCCTGTGACCCCTCTTGATCCACCAATGAAGGAAAAGTTCTAATGAGAGGATTTTTCTAAAAGGAATATGAAAAATATGGAGGATCCATTGCCATACCTTAATAGTTGTCATGGACTCCAAGAAAACATGTTGATTTGTCTCGGTTGATCCATGGCATAGAGGGCACCACCCAGGACCTTAGATTCCCCTCTTGCAGAGGTTTTCCCAAGTCAATATTTTATTGGGCGAGACCAACCAGTTGAAGAGAATAATCTTGAGGGAGATGCTCCATTTCCAAACTTTCTGAAACCAACATTGATTACTTAAAGTAAATTTATAGCACATAATGTACTTGTAAATGTCCGCAACCACCTTTGCATCCTTATGAAGTTCACTGCCCCTGGTTAAAAAGTCCCCCCTCTCTAATCTACAAAGTCTCGCCTGTTTGAGATCTCAGATAAAGCAATTCCCTATTGTTTCTCTTTGCCCTAGCAAACCAATAGTAGCTTCTTCTTTCAAAACAAGGGTTTGCACCAATGTCGTATGACTTATTCCAAGAAAATATATCTACTCTCATGAAGTCTGTCAACTATGCCCAATGTGAGGGGTGTGGTTGTATTGGTTCTGAAAACCTGATCAATCCCAATTAAAGTGGAGTTACCTTTGTCGAAAGACCATGTGAGCCTCTATAGAATCCAATGTTTTACCTTGTGGAAGCTTGACCAAATGTACTATCCAACTTTTTTACTTATGCTATCCTCCTTGATCCAATCTATGACACTCTTTCTTTTTAGATACTTGGCCAATATAATATCGCTCCATATACCTTCTTGAAATAGAGCCCTCCATAGAGATTTAATTAGTAGTATCCTTCCAAAAAATCTCATGCCCAAAATGCCCCAACCACCAAATTCTTTTGGGAGAGTGATCCTTTCCGATTTGATTAAGTGATATCTTGTGCCTCCCAAGTGCTCGACCATATGAAACAAGCTATCATACTTCGGATTCTGGAAATAATAGATGAGGAGAGAGAAAAAAGATGTGCCTAATACACAAAAAATTGTTCGAGAACCACATATGTAAGGATATATCTCCCTTCTAATGTAATCCATTTTTTACTCCATCCACGTAGTCTATGATGAAATTTGTCTGGAAGCCAGTTCCAATCTATTGGCCTATAATTCTTTACTTTAGACAAAAGCCAAGGTAAGTGAAGCCCTCGCCTAGAGGTTTGGTACTTACACCAAATATACCTGCAATGAATTCTATCACCTCTTGATCTCCATTTGAAAATAGTAGCAATGAATTTCTTCCATTAACCATCAACCCGAAGGCCTCCTCATATCGCATGAAAATATAATGTAGTAGCACCCATTGTGATCTAGAGATCATCCCGAAAGTGAGAATGTCGTCAAAAAAAAAAAATGTTATATGTCGATGTTGTACTCTAATTTGAGACCACAAAAAACACTTGAGGCCCTAGCCATGAAAATTTTTAAACTAAGTTTGTCCATGACCACGATGAACAGTAAGGGCGAAGGAGAACAACCCTTCCTCAATCCCCTTCCCGCTTTAAAAAAATCGATGGAGATTCATTAATCAATATGGAAAAATAAATGAATGAAACACATGTCATTATCCATTCCACATTGTGTACGACAAGACCAATTTTAGTCAAGATAAGGTGCAAGAACGACCAATCGATACAATTGTATGCCTTCTATAAGTCTACCATCATAACCACAACCTCTAGGGTTTTAGTGTGGATGGAATGTATACATTTCTGTGTTATGGCAACAACATCATGTATTAAACGATTATGTAGGAAGCCAAATTGCTCTCGAGTGATGATGTCCGAGAGGGTTTTCTTAATGAGTTCCACAATAATCTTTGAAATAAGTTTGTATGTAATAATACAAATCAAAATTGGCCTGAAATATAAGGAGGAAGTGGTAAAAATTTTCAGAATAACTGCATGGAGGATGGAATTTATGGCTCCAGAAACATATCAAGAAATTTCAGACTCTTAAACCATTTCGAGGAGGTCCTGCCCCATCAAATCAACAAAATGAAGGAAATTTTCCATTGTCCAACTATTAGGGCCTGGCCATTTTTCCTTAGCGAACAACTTTAAGACCATAAGTACTTCCTCAAGTGTAACTAGGTGGAAAAAAGCCTCATTAGATTCCTCATTGAGCATGGGAGGATAGTATTTCAACCCCCAAAGTTTATCCTTGATGTTAACTCAAGCGCGAGTCTTGTAGGAAGCCTCAAAGAAATACACTGCCTCTCTTTGAATCTTAGCCGTAGTGTATATGTTCTCCCAATTTTTTCCTTTAATTTTCCAAATAGTATTAAAATTCTTTTGTTTTTATTTGCATAATTGTGAAAGAACCGAGTGTTTTTGTCACCTTCACGAAGACATAGTGCTTTGCTCTTTAGGCGCCAAGTAGCTTATTGGAACTCTAATGTGTGTCTATGTTTTCCCTCAATATCCTTCAATCATTCTAATAGAGAGTGGGTAGGGGCCCCCTATTCCATGATCCTGCCAAGACTATCAGTCTCTTTAACTACCTTCCTTAGTTCCAAAAATAGATGACTTTTATTTTTTCTTTTGCCAAATCTAGACTTAACTCTTTAGAGTACTAAGCTTTTGTGTGATATTATATATGGGAGAAACCCCTGGCTCCAAGTCTGCCATATGCTAAGCAAAATTGACCAAGTTATTAAAATCTTCATCCTCAATCCAAATTTTGTTGAATTTGAAAGGAATATCCAAATGCATACTCTCCATCCACCATTGTAAAACAATCAGGAGGTGATCAGAGGTGAAAGTCCTAGTAACCCAGGATCTCATATTGCCTAGCATCTCTACCAAATTCCCATGTACCACAAAATGGTCCAACCTCTTCCCGAAAGGGTCCACCCTCGCCCTACCATTATACTATTGGGTAACAGAAGCCCTGCGCAACAATTAAAGGACGTGAAGCTAAACATTTTGGGTAAACATAGGGTAAAGACTCTGCTAAAAGCACGGAGTGTGAATTATAATAGGTTGAATCAAAGGGTAGTTCGTCTGAAAATAATGTAACAAAACATAAATAGGGTTGGCCCACGCAGGGGTCACGGACCAAAGAAGGGTATAAATAGAGCGAGGCTCTATGGGTAGAGGGGGTAGAGTTTTGATAATATGAAATATAATGGGTTCTTGAAAAAGATATTTGGAAAGCGTGTGTAAGTCTGAGTCGAGAGATTGGGGTAGTAGGTAGAGGCTCTGCCACTGTGTGCACAGAGGCCTGGAATGTCTGCAGCTATGTGCGTGGACCCTTGCAGCTAAGTACACAGGGCGGATCTAGATGTATTAAGGAAAAAGTGGAAATAAAGATAAGTTGCTTCTGGAATTTTGTGCTTCTTCTGAACTATCATAATATCTGTTTAATCTTATCGGCTTATGGTTGGAATGAGTATAAATCTGTGTTTATTTTAATGCGCGAACCAATTGTGTTGGTTGAATGTTTGCTTAAATACCTTGGTAAGTGATAACCACATCATCTAATAGAATAGCGTAATAATAAGAAAGATATACTCAAGCTGGATCTGTGTGAGTACCGAGCAGCACGGAGTTGTAAACCAGTGCGTGAAACCTCGAGACCACACCTAGACATCCCTAGCATGTGGAAACCTAGTTCCAACACCCTCCCTTGCTACCTCGGGTGAGACCTCAGTCTGTGCTCCGCGGGCTATTTCCAAAAGGGCCAGTAACTGAGGGATTTTTTGGGCTAAATAACTCTTCCAAACTTGGGTCAGGCCCATATAAGCCAACAAATGGTTCCATTGCCGAGACCGAGATCTGCCTAAGGGGTGTCTAATGTGGGAACACTGGAATCCTACAAAGAAAGAACTCAAAGGCTCGTGGGATTTGAAGCTTCACGAGTTCGCGGTTCAGGAAAATAGAAACTCGTGGATATCGGAGGAACAGTGGTTGGATCGCTATATATTCACGGATATACACAAGATCTTCTTTGTAACATTCTCGATAGAATTGTACGAGTGGATCGCGAAGTTAGCTTATAACATGGGAAGGTGCAGATAAAACCAGCCAATAGTGTGGACTCGGGAACTAGTGCACAGGCTAGAAGCTACCGAAGATAAACTTGCATGCGTAGTAGACCACTGGTTAGATCGGATCATAGGGGGATTTATCATTGAATTTGCGATAGACACAACCATAAGTTATAATGAAGCAGAAAGGTAATTTCTCCAAGGATCGCGGGGTAGATACATCAAATCATTGAATACTTGGATTAAGATGTTGTTGTGCAAAAAACAGATCCTACGCGTATATTGATGTCTAGAGTAACGTGGAGTAGAAGGGGTTATCGAAGAATAGGAGAAGTAGAAAATAGCCCTTTGATTTCTATCTTGCGAGAAAGTGAGGAGGACCTCGCTAGGTTCTCACTAGGAAGTGCGGTCTGATTGATTAAAGAATGCTTCCCATTGATACCACCTTCGTCTACACCGCCACCCACTTCACCAGTATTGAGTCCATCCACGCAAACATCCCCTCCACCACCAAAAGTTGGGATGGCGACTGCAGTCAAGTTACCAACATTTTAGGGTGTAGGGAATGAAGAGCCAAGTCGATTCTAGTTTGTGATAAAATCTGTATGGGACGCGGAAGGTATAACGGATGAAAACATTAAAAATGCCACGCTGGTCAGTGCACTACAGGACCACACGTTGACATGGTACATAAATTACTCAACCGACCATCCGAATGATGGAATAGTAGCGATCCAGGACGCGCTTAACAAAGAGTTTGGCCGACCAAAGTTTGAAACCCAGTCAGTCATTTGGTTCAAGGAGATAGCAATGTTGCCTAGTGAAACTCTGTGGGATCTGGACTAGAGATTAAAGAGAACTACCCGTGAAACTAACATGACTTTGACAAATGGGCACCATTGCCCATGGTTTGTGGCATCCTTGATGCCCCATCTGAGGACGGCTTTGGCACAACATAGGATCTCAACCCAAGCCGAGGCACTGGAAACAATAATGAGGTTACACATGACCCCAATACTGGACCCAGGGTTGGGAGTTCAGCAAATCCACATGCAACTTCAAAACTTGAGCTTGGAAGTGCAGAGTCTGAAGCAAGGAGGAGTGTCCTGACCAAAGGTATGACCAAAGGTAGGCTGTATTAAATGTAAGAGCCAAGCGCATGACAAGGACCATTGTGCGATTTTCTCAAACCATATGGCAGAAGGAGGCCCGATGCCATTAAAAGTGGAGGTAAAAGTAGCATCAAGTGCTCCACCTGTGCTTTGGTGCAGAATTTTCCAGGTAGGAGGAAAGCATGACACGGATAGTTGTGACCTATTACCGAACTTACGACAACCCCCTCAACACTTATTTTGTAACTTCTATAGAATGATGGGTCATGAGGAAAGGGATTGCTACATTTTGATGGATCGACCACCTACATATAGGATGCAAATAGAGATGCACGGGCAGGACTCGGCTGCACCATTTGCACGCAAGTGATTCCTGATACGCTGATGGGGTCGTGGAGGATGGGGACCCAAACGGGGCCACATATAGTTGATCTGCTATAATTGTGGTGGACAAGGACATTACGCTCAGGATTGTAAGAATCCAAGTAAAGCTTGTTGTATGTCATGCTACCAGTTTGATCATGATGGAGTCAATTGCCCTACGCTGATCACTCAATTACGGGAAAAAGGAGTGCTCCCAGCCAACCCCACCCAGAATTTCCAAATCATGAAGGCTAAACCATGCACTAAAGATCCCAGCATAAACATGATGCTCAAAAGTGGCGCAGCTACAAGGGAAGATAAGGGGAAGAAGCCATAAGAGCATACGTGGGTTCATAAGGCTCCCAGAAAACAACCAGAATTTGATTTGGCACAAGCAAAGGAAACATTTTTACAAGCTAAGAAACATTTTGCGGAAGCATCGACTTCGGGTAGTAAAGGGTGATCGGAACTGGAACAAGAAAGGTCTTTGATAACTACCTTCTTAGAAACCTGTATGAAGCTTCTAAGGGATGCTAATACGGTGAGAGGGTTAGAAGAATTAATAAATAGATGTGCTGGGGCAGACGAACCGCACCTGATTTGCAAATTGGGCAAACATGTTTTATGTATCGATCGGGAGATGCGACTAACCGTCCAAATTGGCGACTATGAGATGGACTAGGTAGTGTTAGATCTAGGGTTCGACGCAAATGTCCTACCAAAACAAACTTGGGAATGCATGGGTAGGCCTATGCTGCAATGGTCCCCGATCCAATTACAAATGGCCAACCAACAAAAGATTTTGCCTATGGGAAGGTTGCAAGGGGTTACCGTGGACATCAATGGCGCCAACACGAAAACATATTTTGAAGTCATTGAAATTGTGGATTATAGTAACCCATATCCAGCATTACTAGGGATAGATTGGGCAATGGACATGAATGGAATCATCAACCTTAAGAAACGAAAAATGATCTTTGAAAAGAATTCTCTTCGAGTAGTAATTCCATTGGATCCAGCTGAAGGAAAACGTTATATTGAACCTGTGTGTGACGACAACAATTATGGGGAACTAGACTGTATCTATCAGCTCATAGCGCGAGATCGGGACAGGGTGAATCCAACAGCAGACAGTCGACTCTCATGGGACAGTGATAGCTCTTGCACGTCGGATTCAGATGAAGAGGTTGAATGATGGCAGAACTGCCTGCATGAAGTAACCACATTAAATTTCAACAGGATGGTTGTGATGGGAGCCATAGAACCATCCACGGAGGAAATCAAAAAATTAGTTGCCTCGGTGAGGCTGAAACTAGGTGCGCCAATAATATCTATGGTAGCACCCCGAACGTTCTTGGCTTCGGCAAAAAGGGCAATCGTAATAAAGCAAAGAAGAAAGCATGAAGGTCGCGGACAGGTGTTGGTACAAGTGGCCAGAAAAGCTAAGGGAAGCAGCCTAAAGCAACTTTGGTCGCCAGTAACCGATGACAGTGTCCATAGGGGCTCAAGGGGCAGCCCACATCACAGCCGTCCAATAACACAAACCCTTTGGAAGTTGCAAATACCGCGGCCTAGATGGGTCTAGAGTAAGCGATGGAAGAAAGCCCAAAGGAAGCTAAATAGCTGCAGGCCCCACATTGATAACACACCTTGGGTATGGTCGAAAGACCAAAGAGCGATATGTGGGAACATATTCAACATAATGTCACACCATGATACTCACAACAGCGTAGCCCCTCTGCACATAAGGCGCTTCGGACCACTTAGGAATACTGCTAAGAACAACTGAGCTGTGACCCTGCTGGGAGGCACACATCCTCGGAATGGAAAAATAGCTACCCAAGTGACCGAGTGGTGCTCGTTGCCCGGGCTGGCAGGGACATTACGACGATGCACCAGCAGTGCGAACACCTAACTAATGGTCGATGCAATAGTCTCAGCGCCCCAAGCAGTCGAAAGGAGGTGTGGGACTATAAAAAAGTCTACAGGAAGCTGGTCTGGCAAAGCACTTCCCTCCCAATTGCAGCAGCGTCTGAGGAACTGCACTACCGCACATACTAGTCAAGAGATGACTGTTAACACCACTATTCATGACAAGGACGTTATGGTATGGCAGAAAGGAGTGGGCGGCGGACCTTTAAGGCAAAGGTTCTGAGTCAGACCTGCTAAGATCTACCGAGGGGACGGTAGCCCTACACTAGAAAAGGAGGGAAGAAAGTCGTTCAAAATCTCGGCTTTATTTTATGATCGGGGCACAACATGGACGTATTGGCACTATACATCAGAGCAAAGTAGCAAGCATTCAACTCTCAAATAAACCATGAGTACCATGGCCAGAACCCGAGCATGATTCACGGAAGAAATGTAGCTAAATCTGGAAGAGCCAAAGGGTGAGAGTTAGGAACCAGGGGTTCCGAAATCCCCACGCACACCGTGAAAGAAAAAGAATAAGCAAAAGACGGGAACAATTCGAGACTCACCATGGTTCACCAAGCAATCCACATCCGATAAGGGCAAAGCTGTTTCCACTGAAATTGACGAGGATGATGATGCTCTCCAATAATTGCTTAATCAGATAGATGTACAGGCCAAGGAAGAGGTAGATGCATTCTAACTCCCATCGTTACCTCCATATCTTTCTCCATGGTAAGGGTCAACCAAGGTACCCAGGGACTTGGATGTCGTGGAGGCTAAGCTTCAAGCCTCACTTTTTCTTGATGATATAAGGTTCGAAGGCTTACTATTGGGGTGCGTCCCCATCCTTAAGTTTGAAGATTGGGATCTGGCCGACCACGATAAGTTCCCTGAGCTGGCCGAAGACATGTTATTTCCATGGGTATGGCTACTAGGTGTGGAGAAGGTGGGATCCTCAACCTCAGATGGTTACCTCACTACCAACTGCAGGATGGAATCACTAATAAACTTCGGGCTATGGAAAGTCGCGCCCTTCACACTTTAAGGGAGCAAAAATCCGGGTTAGAATAGGTAAACCTTCAGCACGATGTCTTGGTTGAATTTATCGGGACGTCAAACAAGCTGTGATAGAATCATGCAGCACGGTTCTAGCATTAGATATCCCCGTGGACCTTCTAGTTGTTACCCAGGTTCAACACATGGCCGCAGTAGTCCGCATGGCCCAAGAGGTAGCCGTAAAAGCACAAGGGGAGCTTACTCGACAGATAGCAGAGCTTAGACTCCAGGCACAACAACCATTGACAGACCATGAACAACATTGCGCGAAAATTCAAGCAGGCATAGAAACAATGAGGTGTGTTATCCGTGAATATTCGGGGCTCTTAGATCAGTCGATTGGTATACTTACATCTCTTTAAGAGGACCCCTCCATACAATGCGTAGAAGCTGAGGCGCACGCACTGCAACAGGCCTATGATACAACTCGCTGTGATGCCCAAATGGTCGCTCTCACACAGTGGCTAGCTAAAATGCGGGAGGCCCAAGCTCTCAAAGCCCAAATGGACATTGCACGGAAACAAGAGGCAGAGCTTAAAGAATGCATTCAGCCTTGGCTCGATGAAGCGTTTGTCATTTCTACAATGATTGAGAGAAAGTTAGCACATATGTAGGCAGTATGTGATTCCGAGCAGGCTAATCCAACTGACACGAAGGCATCAGTGACTCGGGTGGAATAGGTACAATGGATCGCCGCAGAATTTGTTGAAGAAACACACGTTGTGCAGAAGCTAGTAACCAACCTCTGTGAGGAGATCGCCCCACCAGCCGAGTGACTCGAGACGAGTCACGATGATTATGTTAGGGGACTGTTGGATAATGGAAGCCCCGCGCAATGGTTAGAGGATGTGAAGCCGAACATTTTGGGTAAAGGTAGGGTAAAGACTCCGCTGAAAGTGCGGAGCACGAATTATAATAGGTTGAGTCAAAGGGTAGTCCGCTCGAAAATAATGTAACAAAACATAAATAGGGTCGGCCCGCGCAGGGGTCACAGGCCAAAGAAGGGTATAAATAGAGCGAGGCTCTATGGGTAGAGGGGGTATAGTTTTGATAATATGAAATGTAATGGGTTCTTGAAAAAGATATTTGGAAAGCATCTATAAGTCCAAGTCGAGGGATTGGGGTAGTAGGTAGAGGCCCTATAGTTGTGTGTGCAGAGGCCTGGAAAGTCCACAACTGTGTGCACGGACCCTTGCAGCTGAGTGCGCAGGGCAGATCTGGATGTATTAAGGACAAAGTGGAAATAAAGATAAGTTGCTTATGGAATTTTGTGTTTCTCCTGAACTGTCATAATATTTGTTTAATCTTATCGGCTTATGGTTGGAATGAGTATAAATATGGGTTTATTTTAATGCATGAATCAATTGTGTTGGTTAAATGTTTTCTTAAAGACCTTAGTAATTGATAACCACATCATCTAATAGAATAGCACACTAATAAGAAAGATATACTCAAGCTGGATCTGTGTGAGTACCGAGTAGCACGAAGCTATAAACCAGTGCGCGAAACCTCTAGACCACACCAAGACATCCCTAGGGTGCGGAAACCTGGTTCTAGTACCCTCCCCTACTACCTCGGGTGAGACCTTAGTCTACGCTCCGCCGAATGTTGCTGAAAGGGCTGGTAGCTGCGGGATTTGTTTGGCTAAATAACTCTTCCAAACCTGGGTTAGGCCCATATAAGCCAACATATACCATGCAGGATAAAGAGGGAAAGGACAGATGTCAACCCGATGGTTTTCCTCAAATAGGGCTTGGAGTCTATATGAAAAAGGGTGCATTCTACATCTAACCACCCATCATTCCTTTCTTGATAATGTCACATTGAAATCTCCATCTATAATAAGAGATCTAATCTTCAATATATCACAAGCCTCCAAACAATCCCAGAATGAAGTCCTCTCCTTATAGGGAGCATAGAGGTTAATCATATGGACTCTTCCAGTAACCCCACGTAAGTGTCACAATAATAGGACATTTGCAAATAATTTATTTGTTTTCAGTGATGCCGACATGGGGTCCTAAAGAGCCGCTATAGCACCGGAAATCCTACATGAGTTCACAACAACCATATTCCAATCCAGGAAGTTAGTCCATAAATATTCAAAAACCTTAATTGAATCTACCATAGTTTCTTGTAGAAGGATAATAAAAGAATGAATAGATATGAAAATATGTTAGAGGGAAGGAAGTTTTGTGGAATTCCCCAGGCCACACAAATTAAGAGATAGGAACTTCATCATGGGTCTCTAGACACAGACACATATGCTCTAAGGGTCCGGGAATCAAAAGTAGATATGATGGGGACATCTCTTAAATCTAATGAATCCTGAAAAATGAGAGTCTTGGCCAACGATCGACCTCTAAAGTGTCTACTTCCCTTTCCGCCCCACCACCTAATAATGATATTGAGATAATATTCAGGGATAATGACCGAAGGGCTAGATCATCCTTTACCCTTGTGAATTGTAAGAGAATGCAAGTCCATAATGAGGTTTAACATCAGAAAATGTAGGTAGTTACCGATCGAATTATTAGGAGAGAAGTCTCGGGGCAGGAAAACTGAAGATGGACGGGAAGAAATATGAATTGACTAGAGAGACGACCTCCCTAGAGGGGGGTCTAGACAAGGCAGCACTACAAGAGGGTTATCAGGATGTATAAGGGCATGAGGGATGTCCAAATGATGCACAGAGGCTTGAGGAGACACAAAAGAGGGAGGCAGAACTATCAAAAGAGGAGGGTCAATATTCCCAGCCATAGTAGTATGTGAAATACTCCCCCACAAATTCTCAGAACATTGACCCTTCCCCTTCAATATTTGAGACGCAAAGGTTGGAGAGAAGCAGGGAGAAGTCAATAATGAGGATGTTGAAAAATCACAATGCAAAGGGGTTTCATCAGATGTGAGATCAATACCTTACCCAGATTTCTCCTGTGGATTCTCTAAAATCTGTCGACCAAGGCATCCTCACCCTCCTCGACATATACATTCTCCAACGTAGAATATGTTTCTCTGAGGGAATCGTTCAATAATGTGGCTCATATGATGACAGAGGGGTCACCTAAAAGGAATGCCTAAGTAGTCCAGGCATTTTCTAAGCCAGATCAATCCCCAAGCCAAATCGATGCTTTTAGGGAGGCCACCAGAGAAACTGATCTTGACTAAGATCCACGCCACTCTCTTGTCCTTAGCATCCAGGTAACTAGGGTCAATGTAGATGAAGTAACCAATAAAGTCCCCAATCTCCATCAATGCCCAGCGAATCCAAAATCCGATTAGAAAACTAGGAAGTTTAACCCAAACCATGTTGTTCTTTGGAGTATCCAAGAGAGGGTTAATGCCAACATACCACCTATTAAGTTATAGGAAGCTACATCCTCACACCCAAGGGGATTGTAGGATGTGTTCAAAATCATCCTAATGTAAAAAATGAAAATTGAACCAGGAGTTCATGAATCAGTTGAACTTCAGAGAATAACCCAAGTTAGGTGCCCACCTCAGTTTGACCCATTCCTACATATTTTGTTCTAGAATATTTGCAAATGCCCAACGTCCAACTAAGGCCCTTTTCTGAAGACTAGTTATGTGGTCCCAAAGTATGTCATGTCCAAAACTCAAAAGTTTGGTCTCCGAGGATGAATTCATAACCTTACCCTGATCATTTCTCCTCCTACGCCACCTCGTGTATTGATTAGTATGACACATACCCTGTTTTGCCAAAGATCTATCTTGTGGAGGCAGATCAAAGGTCGATGGGATTTGAAAACGATTCGACGGACTAGGAATATCTCACGTCGTTCGGTTTTTAGTGTAGGCTAGTTCAACCTCCAATGTGGAACATATGAACGCCTCGTGCACCGAAACATCTCCATCCAACATGTCGATATTGTGGTCCATGTGTCCCTACACTAGCCTAGACAAGAAGTAAACGAACCAACATTGCAGACAGGGACGAATGATTACCACTAAATCTATTTGTCCAGATTGTGTTATGGAAACGAGATCACTTCAAACA
The DNA here is from genome assembly GCA_000404065.3 of Pinus taeda. Classification (NCBI taxonomy): domain Eukaryota; kingdom Viridiplantae; phylum Streptophyta; class Pinopsida; order Pinales; family Pinaceae; genus Pinus; species Pinus taeda. The sequence goes on along the minus strand of APFE030888365.1, from coordinate 138,439 downwards.
TCCCGACAAGGGAAAATACGACACCCGAGAATTGAAGGAATAGGAATTAAGCTAGGCAAAAAGGATGCCAAATATTATGGATGTGGCAAAGGAAAATATTCCACCCCCACATTAATCGAGAGATCCACCAATAACCATGATCCCGTCAAACAGGGCCAATGTGAAACAACCATCCACAGGGTCTTAAATGAAGGTTGGTGAAATTGCCATCCCCATAAATATGAGAATATTTACCACGCCACATAAAGAAATATGAAAGCTTCCCGATCAGGGTCAGAAGTTGATGAGCATTTTGCCCATCATGGGACAATTTTCCTGTTAAATATGTTTAAAATTTATACAAGAGCATTTTTTGTGATGTGTTATGAACTGTGCCAAACGTATTTTTTATGGCTAATTTTTTTGGGAAAACGTTATTAATACTCCATTTTAAGTTGGATCAGGGGTGATGGTTGGAATTTGACTGGCAGTTTTCCCATCATGGGATTTCCAGTTAAATATGTTTAAAATTTGTACATGAGCATGTTTTGTGTTGGGTTATGAACTATGCCAAACATATTTTTGACACTTCATTTTTTTGGGAAAACATTATTAATACTCCATTTTAAGCTGGACTAGGGGCTCAATATGTCATTGACTTATCACTCACCTATAAAAGTTATGCCACATCATAGTGTCACTGTACAACATTGGAAGTGCCATTTCAATTGCATTTTGCACCAAATCTCCTATGATCTGGAATTTATGGCTCCTGAAGAACAATGTTACAACCATTTATGAATTTTTAAAAGCATCGTACTTGCTTGACTGTAGTCTTATAGAAATTCCCACTGTAGATCAACAGATTATGCAATATACTAAAACATAATACAAGATCTACTTCTACAACACTTTGTGGAAGCTTAATCGAATTGAGCAAGATCAAGAGAACACATATAACTGAGAATGAGAAATCAATCACACATAACACAGAAGAAATAACCCGGGGAAAGCCTCAGCCTAAAACCCCAATCCCTATATTATCATACAAGTGGAAAAATTGTTCAAGTTACAAAAAGGATCAGCTCTCAAGCTATCCTGCTCTCTTTACAATAAAACAATATAGGCTCACAGACTGAATAGACATTGTATATGTCCTCCTCAAGCCCTCCAAGCCTCTTATTTCCTTGCGTAGTTTTTCTTGGGGTCCAGTGAAGCCACATGTGTGAATTGGCCTCATCACACTCACAAAACCTGAAGAAGTAACTACGCAATCCTCAAGGAAATAGTTCCTTTTGCATGCAAGGAATATTCACAATGGAATATTCTAGCAACTGATAGTACACTGCCCCTCCATCTGATCTCAATTGGGTCTCTGTTTGAACTGACATGCATGAGTTATTTATGAGAGAATATTCAGTTATCTGAAGTGTAGTAGTTACATGCATGCATGCATTAACTAACTAAACTCACATTAATTCAAAAAATTATTTGAATTAATCTAACTGGACTTGACTCAGTTAACTAAGTGAACTAATTACAACTCATTCTTATCTCTTTAACTGAAGGATAAATTCCTCAATTAATGGAGAAACCGTTGCATGTCCCTACATAGACTTCATGTTTGATTTTCTATAACTAATTAACACATGTTGAATTAATTAATTATTACTTCTCTATTTTAGTTTAGGGACTGACTAAAATAGGAAGGTAACCCTAAATGCTATTTATAGCAGTATTAAATTTAGTACTTCTATATTTAGCATTTCTTGTTGCTATTTTCAACAAGTCTCTCTAGAAAATCTTAAAATTTAAGCTCAAAATCTAGCTATTCAGTGGAGCACAGAAAGTGCGAAGGTACAGTTAAACTACAATTTTAGTTAAACCATATACATGGGATGCATCTAATTGGTCACGAAAATATCAATGTATACTAAAGATTAAAATGCTCTTTGTCTCTATTTTATCTATTTTCCTTTAGGATGGGAGAGTAAAGGCCTGGATGCTCGTCCTCCTCTTCCCTCTTTGATGCTAAGAAACCTCTCTACAACACAAGAAGTTCGCACATTTGTAGCAGTTTGTACACTTGTTAGGGCTCGCAAGGCTAGGATATCTCGATATTGACCTATTGCATGTATTATTCCATTTATATGATTAATTTTAAGTTAAATTATGTTATAATTTTTTTTCATAATATAAATTATTTTGTTAAAAAGACTTAATTATATTATAAAAATTTAAATATAAATTTCTATTATTAAATAATATTTTTTTTAAATATTAAATTACTATATAAATAGGTATAAATTAATTGATGGATTTTGTTTAGTTAAGAGCTCATTTTCCTAGGACATAGGGAAATAAGTTAATGGTTGAAGATAAAAATGCATCTAGTAGGAGTGAAACTCCTAGGAGATAACTCTAGGTGGTGTGATTTTCTTTGAATAAACGTGATGATTCAACCTACATGAGCAAATCATAGTGAAATCACAACCATTGAAAGCTTTCCTCACTACTATTTTAGACTAAACTAGGATAAACTGTCCTACTATGTTAAAAAATAAAATAAACTAATAGATAACTTCATTCATTTTACTAAAGAAAATTGGTTTATCATAATGAAAATTAGTATTTTATACATTTGTTTGGATATTATTTTATAAATTAATGTTCATTCTTGACATGAGAGTAATCATGAGTTTTTATAAATATTAGGATTAATTTTAGAACTATAAAAAAATTATTGAATTTTCATAAAACATTTTTTGTTTTAATTTTAATTTAATTAAAATTAAAAATAAAATTTAAATATTTAAAAATTACTTTATTTTATATATATATTATAATATATATGATTTAAAAATTCTTAGTTCTCATTTGTTACAAAGATGTACACATATTTCTAGATTTATTAATAAAGTATAAATTCTTAATAATATATTGATAAAAGAGTTTTGAAAAATATGAAATTTCAAATCAAAAAGATGAATTTGGCAGGGTTATGTTTCCGTTTTTTTTTCTAAGTGTGGCTTGCATATAGAAGAAAAACACCACACATAACTAAAAAACGCAACTGAAAGCACCATCTTAGTTTTATTAAAAGTTTCTAGAATAGCATAAATTTTGAGCTCTCTATTTGGTTTTGATGTTTCTAGTATATACACTAATTCAGTTTTGTTGTTTATATATATAAGTGTGAGTTGGTTTTAGTTTTAACCACTTTTGCTATGTTATATATTCAATTCTTTTGATAGAAAGTGATCTTTTAGGATGGATTTTTTTAGTATAATATTTCGTTTATATATGTACATTAATATATATCAATCTATGTAGTATATATATGTTTAGTTGTTTATATATGTATATAATAATATATGTTTATATTGGTTTTGTTAAAATTTTCTCTCAAAGAATGTAATAATGGAGGAAATCCTAACATAATTCTAGAACATGATGTTAAGAGATTGGCAAGATCCGTTTGTTATAAGTTTAGCTTTTTAATTTTTGAGACATTAAGATACTATGCATTCAATCTTGTGAATATTAGTCTATATCCCATGATCCAAAGCAATGCTAAAATATATATTATCAAATGTATACATTGTCTTTAAATCGAATAGTATATATTAGATTATTGAAATAGTAGCATAAACGGCATCCATTAATCTACTTTTGAATTATTATTGGTAACATTCAATAGTTTTACTTTGTTGATTTCTTATACATCCTATAAGATTTAGTTAGTACTTTGTCATATGCTTTAGAGATTATGAAGATTTTAGTGTGAGTATAAAATGCAATTCCAAACCAAGATTCAACATTTAATAAATCATTTGTGTTACAGTTTTTTTTTCTTAAAAAATTTTAATATAAATATATTATTGATAACTAATTTTAATAAACTTTATTGAAAAAATATAATTTTATAAAAAAACGAAAACACAAAATTTTTAAAAGTGAAGAAAACATAAAAACCCAAAACATAATTTAAAAAATAAAAACCCAAATAATAAAACCCAAAAAAATTTTCTAAGAAAATCCAAATTCCAACCTTGTTCAAAGTGAACTGGAGACGCACGCTGCCACCTCAAAATAAAAAATCCCAGGATAATAATACCACACCAAATTGACAACCTCGACACAAAAGTCACATGTAAAGAGTAGAAATGTAAGAAAACAACCTCGAAAATATGATTTTCGGGATTTGACGGTTACCGGGAAATTCAAATTATCCGCCGCTAAAATCTCGCCACCTTACCCTTGTAACACAGCCCCGCGGAAAACAAACAATTCCAAAGGATGAGGGTGACCAAACTGGAAAATTCAAACTGTCCGTCGGGGAAATCTCGCCACCTTACCCTTTCAACACAGGCCCGCTGAAAACAAACAATTCCAAAGAATGAGGGTGACCAAACGAATTAAGACAGTACCGTCCCCACACCAGAGGAGCCGAGAGGATAGAAGGCTGTTAACAGCACCAGCACCCCATGCATCGCCACCATCTATGACAACATCTACAACTGAAATCTTTGAAAGGTCTAGCGAAAATAATAGAAAATGACAACTTCTTCCACAGTAGGGCAGGTTCAGTCTTTCCCGGCGCCACCCAAAATTCTACGCTCTCACCGATAAATACTGACTTAAATATCGTCTTCCACCCGGACATTAGGATTTCCTTCGATTCGACCGGAAATTCTAGACCAGCATCAAATATAGAATATATATCGTACAAAACACCAATCCCACGATTTGTTTCAACTCAGGGATCGGGATGGAAGGCATCTCCAGGATTTATAATCATATAAAGTATCCCTGTTGAACGAAGGAAAATGTGGAGTACAGAGGACGCAGAAATTCAAAAACACCCACTGAAATGGTGAATGTGAGCGTTATTCAATCGAACTGCATCCTAAAACTCCCAAACCCGCCGTCTGAAAACCATAATTACCCACAAAAAATAACTCTAAAAGAGGGCCAAATCAGCTGTCACTGTTTCTCAAAATGGTGCACAAACTAGTAATCCCCAAGCAGCATATCCCTAGTGCAGCTCCCTGGTGCATCTCCCCGGTGTCAAACATGGTTTAACAACACATGTGTGGTCAATTATCAATCAGAAGGCAGAGAAAATGGAAAGATTTAAATGAAAATGGCAAGATTGGGTAAATGTCAAAGATATATATCCACACATGCACTAATAGGTACCGTTTTGATTTCATGGACTGCGTGGATTCATTTCTATGTGCTTGATTTGATTCATCTCTAGAATACGACGGGTCCGTTAACGTGTGATACTGATAATTATTTTCTATATATGCATGGACAATACACAGGCAAGCGCTTATAAATAGCCTCAAGCACACTTCGAAATCAAACCACATCTTAGAAACGAGTGAACGAGTTGAATTCCTTGCGAGAAATATGACGATAATAAGGGTTGTAAAGATTCGTGCATGGCTTCTGCTTCTGCTCATCATGCTGGTGATGTTAAGCAGCTTATCCTCTTCTCAGGCCGCGACAACATCCTCGGGTATGAAAATATTGGATTAATTTATCTTTATATAGTTGATGATATGATATGATTGAGTTGATGGTTTTGTTTTGTTCGGCTGTGATGATTTGCAGGTTTTCCGTTTGCGTTTATGACTATAGATGCGGAGAAAGCAGCTGCAAGAAAATATGATTATATTGTAGTTGGAGGAGGAACGGCTGGCTGCTCCTTGGCCGCAACGCTGTCTACCAAGTTTTCAGTTTTGGTAGTGGAGAGGGGAGGATCTCCTTATGGAGTTCCCGACATCGAGAACGCCGATGCTTTTGGAAAGGTATTGGCTGAGACCGACAATTACACTTCCATAGCGCAGACGTTTATTTCAGAAGATGGACTGAGTAATGCCAGAGCAAGAGTTTTGGGAGGCGGAACTGCTATCAATGCCGGCTTCTACAGCAGGGCCAGCTCCCAATATATCAGTAATGTGGGGTGGGACGAGGAACTTGTAGAGGAGTCGTATGAATGGGTGGAGAAGCAGAATGCCTTCAGACCAGATCACCTCTCACGTTGGTCATCGGTTTTCAGAGATGGCCTGCTGGAAGCAGGGGTTCTTCCATACAATGGATATACGTTGGATCATGTGGAGGGAACCAAGATCAGCGCTTCCACCTTCGACAACAATGGGAAGAGACACACAGCAGCAGATCTTCTCAAGACTGCCAATCCCAACAATATCGTAGTCCTTCTCAATGCTACTGCCAGCAGGATTCTCTTCAATTCCCCATCAGAAGGTAATTCATTCAAACACATGGGCTTCTACACCTATATTTCTCCTACACGAGTGATGTTCCACAATATTAGATCGTAATATTTTCTAAGTTCATTCTCCAATCTTTATAATCGAGATGGGACTAAAAGCTTTATATCCAGATCTGTAAATGTAGATTTAGTTTCTTGAGTGTGAAAACATGCAGGAACGAAGGATGGCTCATTTCAGAAGCCGAGGGCCCGTGGAGTAGAATTCATGGACCGCCATGGTCGTTCATATCAAGCTTTCCTGAAGGAATCATCACGTTCCAGCGAAGTAATCGTTTCTGCAGGGGCCCTTGGCAGCCCCCAGCTGCTCCTCTTGAGCGGAATCGGCCCATCTGAACATCTCAAGGAATTCAATATTCCACTACTCCTAGATTTGCCCTTTGTAGGCCAATGGATTCAAGACAACCCACGTGCAACCGTAACCTTGCAATCCCCTACACCCTTGGAATTCTCGAGCATACAGGTAGTGGCTATTCTTAAAGGCTCTCAAACTTATATCGAGTCCAGCAGCATGGTAAATATCACCGTATCCTCACACTCCATGAACGTGTATATTGGGAACATTTTTGAGAAATTGGCGTTTCCGTTATCGAGGGGAGAGCTTCGGTTACGCAGCAAGGATCCTCGAGACAATCCATCTGTTCGATATAACTATTATTCTCACCCTCTCGACCTCCAGAAATGCGTGAATGCCGTGAGCTTGATCGCTAAACTGCTTAAGACGCCGTCTCTTGAGAGATTTGCGTATGCAGCAGCTAATGACTCCTCGCGTGACTTTCATTTTATTGGGCAGGCGTTACCAGAGAATCCCTTAGACAATGCCGCCATGGCTCAGTTCTGCCATACGACGCTGGGAACAATGTGGCATTACCATGGAGGGTGTGAACTTGGGTTTGTGGTTAACAAGAACTATCAGGTCAACGGAGTTGAGGGGCTCAGGATTGTGGATGGCTCAACGTTCAGAGACAGTCCCGGAACAAACCCACAAGCCACCGTTATGATGCTCGGCAGGTAATTATTACTTTTATAATATGCTTCATACTACTATAGGGATTGCATACTTCATATATTAAAAATTGGCAATCATATTATTATTGTGCATGCAGGTATATCGGATTGAAGATTATTCTGGGGTTTAATGAAAGCTCATGAAATGTTTTCATGAGCAGTTATCAAAATTCTTCAGAAGGCTTTAAAATTATATTCATTTCTTCTGTGCAACTACGCTTATACACTTACCATAAAGGTGAAATGCCAAAGATCATAAACGCGATAGAATAAATAAATAAATATCATGTATGGTTGGCTGAATAAAGTATTTTTAAAGAGTTTCAATGTAATGTTTACATTCCGCAGAATATAAATAAATATTCCATTATGGGTCTCTCTTTAATTACGCCGTAAGGCGTTTCTTTTGAAATGAACCTCTCAAATGTCTCTGTGTTTTAATCGATAGATGTAATGTTAGACGATTGAAGAGAAATCAGCTGTCTAATTAACTAGCATTTGTACCTAATGTTGCAAAGGAAACGCTGTAAGACATAGTGTGTAGAAGAATATTGAATTGTGAATAGGCTTTTGAGGGCTTTTTTGAAAGCAAGAGTCGATGATTTTGAGTTTTAATTTGAGAAAGCCATGCCGAAAACCGTTGAAATGGAATGCAAGTAGCCATAAATATGCATTGAACCTATTTAAAGACCTTTGTTTGTAGTTGGTAATAATTGTGGAGTTAAGGTGAAGATAAATGAATGAATCCATGCGAACAACAATGGGGTATCCATATTGATTCGGATAAGACTATTTAAGAAATCATTATTCAAATGGGAAATTAAATTAATATGAAGATATATTGAAAACATGTATTATATTCATTAAAATCAATTGATTTTGTCAACAAAATATGTTAAAACCCATTGACAATGAATTGGTTGTGAGGACATAAATTATCAAAATTGTATTGATCTTGAAACATCCCTTTTCAAGTTTGAAATGGAAAACACAAATAGTTGTGAGGACATAAAACATCAAAATGGTATTTGATCTTGAAACATCCTTTTTTAAGTGTGAAATGGAAAATACAAATAGTGTATTGTAACATCTTTTTTTAAGTTTGAAATGGAAAACACAAATAGTTGTGAGGACACAAACCATCAAAACGATATTTGATCTTGAAACATCCTTTTTTAAGTTTGAAATGGAAAATACAAACAGTGAATTGTAACAAAAGATGTTCGAGAAGGAATATAATAGTCTAAAGAACATTGTGCTTGTCATTCCATATTTGAAGTTGTATGAAAACATGTTGGAGGCAGCGAAGACCTGAAGAAGTAGTAATGGACCTGCAAAATGTATATTTTGTTAGAATTAGTAATATGTAAATCAGCTGCGGAAATTTATTAGTAATACTTTGCAGGTGAGTTGTGTTAAAATGAATATGGAATGAACGGAAATGAAGTTACCTTTGCTATGGGGATTTATATATTGATAGTGGAAGATGCATGGTGAATAACGGCATATTGAACACCATTGGAGGTTAATGCGTAGTTGGAGATGCATTTTTTTTGCTTGCCAGTCTACTTGTAGTTGCATAGGTATGTTATTTCTGAGTCCAAGTGGCCTGTTGCAAAAGAAAGAAAAGGTTAGAATGAGATGTATAGATAATATAAAGACATTCTAGTATTTGCTTAATTACTAATATTGATTAAAGTTGGTTGTTGTTGAAAGATATGAAAAGTATGTTATGAAATAGAATGAGGTAAATAAATGGAGGAAGCCTTCTGGTGATGTTAAAGTATGGGTTGGAGTAGATTATTTGGAGGCGGCATTGAACGGAGAATTTCTTCTGCGTGTTTTCTGCGAGCAATGTTTTTGTTGTCCTTCATTTTACTGTAATGATCGAAACTAAATGCGGGGCTAATCCGGAGATCTTGTAGAGAAGGCACTCTTGAAATAGCTGTGAATGTGAGACCTTAACGTTCTATTTTTCCAATGTCAATTGTTGCTTTTGGAAGTGTCATACCTTGAGATTTATGTATGGTTAAAGCCCAAGCCATCTTCAGTGGAATTTGTGCACGTCCATTTCTTTTTACTGCTGGAATAGGCAAGTGAGTGGGGTTTCTTTCATCCCAAGGAGGCCCAATGTATTTGGGAAAATCTACGACAACAAATGTTGGAATTTGTGGTGGTACAGTTGATTCTTTGTAAAAGATGGTTACAATTTCTCCGAGGGAACCATTAACAAGTCTGGCTGAAACCCAAAGGTTAGAAGTCAACATAACTTTTTCGCCATTGCATAGTAATACAATTCGCTCAAGTTGCTCGTCTTCAGAGGAAATACTGGAACATGTGTTGTCATCTTCAGCAATGGATCTTGCGATAGGAGTGTTTAGAGATTCCATCATTTGCTTATTATGGACCATTGTTTGATCATTTGTTGGAAATAGATGCATGGAATCATGGAATGAACATATTTCTTCTTCTGATAAAAAGGAATCTATGCGCGGCATGAGTACGTTGTAGTCGTCGATTGTTAGATTTGCATCTCTAATGTTCTGGAGAATGTTCCTGAAAGTAACCTGTGCGATGTTGTTGCCTTGTTGACGAAATATTATGTCTAATGTGACGACTGTGTTGAAGGTGTTCCACAGTGTGCTTCCATGGCTCGTCCTTGCATATAGAGGTATGTCTTTGACGGGTGGTCGCTGACCGAGATCACCAACCAATATTATGGAACAACCACCGAAAGGAGTGTTTCTTTGGTGGGGAAATGCCTCTCGAAGACGTTCATCAATATGGTTGAGAAGCTTTGGCCCAATGAAGCTCATTTCATCGATTAGTATGTATCTTATATGCCTGAGTTCTTGGAATTTTGCAAGAGTATTATCTTCTAAGGGCATAAGATCCTTTATAGGAAGGTGCAAAGCAAAATGGATTGTCGATGCTTATATGTTGAAGGCAGCAACCCCTGTAGGGGCGAGGAGCATGATCACTGAAGGTTCCGGGCTTGCAAGGCCTATGAGCATATCTTTGATGCAATTAATAAGGAGGGATTTTCCCATACCAGCAGTGCCTTGTATTATCATTCTGAGAGCGGGTAAATAATCCTTCTTAGCAAAATGATTAGAAATAATATTTAGAGCTTTTCTTTGCATTGAAGATAATGTAGTAAGGGTCGCCAGGATATGTTGATGTGTTTGAAGAATGTGGTGGATGGAGCGGCTATTCTCAAAGAATTGTATTGCATTATTTTGTAGATCCAATGGGATAGTGGTATGATTCCAGTTATGGGTGTCATCAAAGCCACGAAGACCAAGCATGTCAAGGTCATTTATGAGAAGCTCATTTGTAGGGTGTAATTGGGAAAGTAATTCCCATTCATTTATTTTCATGGTGTTTGGAGGATTGGTTTCATGAATAGTTGAGGTATCATTTGTGACAAATTCAATATCAGATAGTGTGCGGTGTTGATGCCAAGGTTTGTAGAATGGATGAAATGTTTGCCAATTTGCGATGAATTCTGCAGCAAAATCTCCTATATCTTGTATGATATGGCGTAGCAAGGTTCTGTTGTGGATGGTATGGAGGAGTAACGTGGTATGACCCGAACAATTTCTTTTGTAGGCCTTTGTTTCCATTTGTTTGTTTTGCGACGAGGATCATATGACCAGGATCTTGCCAATTCTATTAGTGATGTGGATTCTAGGGTAGAAGGGCGCAGGATATATGTATTTATGATGTGTGGGGATGTAGTGGAGGTGGTGTTCATTTGTGGAAGCACATAAGAATTTTTTGGTTTACATTTAAAGAAATGAATGGTCGACTACATAATGTTAATGGTAATTTTTGCAACATATGGCAGGTTTCTTGTGCTCCAATGTCACGATCAACAAGGGTTTCTGCAAGAAATTTTCGAAATGCAGATATTGTTGGGTCAGCAATGGGTGAAGCCAGAACAATTCTACGTAGCATGTGGTGGAAGCTTTTAGATTTTTTTTCTGCTTTGGATGCATATTTGGCGATATATTTTTGTACAGCGTGTATGGAGAGTATTGGTTGGCAGTCAACATTTGCACGCCAAATAGATAGGATGGTAGGGTTATGGCTATTGAGTCGATCGTCGTTGCGAGCAGGGGTGTATGTTTTTTGGCCATTGGAATCAATGAATAAGGTCAATTTTGGATGTAATTCCCATGGTGATTTATAATGACATTGGAGTGACGATCCATTTTTTCTTAGGCATGTGCTTTATGAGCATTTTGTGTGATGTTCAACACAATTGACGAGCTGTTCATAGTCACTGATGTTGGGTTGTGTTATATTCTTTCCACGACTAACTTACGTAGTGAATCGGGGGGTTAGAGGGGGGGCGGATAGCCCCCCTCTATGGGGTTCGGGGCAGCGCCCCGAGAAAATTTTTTTTGGACCCTATATTAGGTTGGGCGAACCTACCTATGGTTTTCGGTCCATAGTTTTGGACACGATGGTTTTCGGTCCATGGTATTAGATGCTTCGGCATGTATAAATATGTATTGTAACATTGAAATGAATATAATGAAAAATCAAGCTGGTAGTCTCGGTTTTGAGACAGTGGGAAATCTCTGTGTATATGTGTTTTATGTGTTATGCTCTCGCATTTTTATTTTTCCTGTGAATTAGAATTCGTATGCAGGTAATTTCTGTACGGGGTTAAAACCTACATTTGGTATCAGAGCTGTTTTGGCTTCAAGGGGACGCCTTT
>APFE030888365.1:102031-113878 GCA_000404065.3 Pinus taeda | reverse complement strand
ATATATAATCTAACTTTAGGTCATGACCTAACCAGACATCAAATCTGAGATTTACGAGACCCCCTTGTTTCTGGGACAACCCATAGATGTATCCTGATAGTGTTAACTTAGTATCCAACTATTGTAAAAAGGGAAATAAAAACAGCAACTACAAATTAGTTAATATCATATTTAGCTTGCAACTGCTTGCTATATAGTAAAAAATGGCTATTTTCAGATAAAGGTAGGGAGAAACAATTGCAAATTCAATAACAGAACAAAGATTAAACTGCATGCAAGATGATCCGAGAACGAGTAGTAAAGAAAAAATTACCAACACTTTCTCCAAAGTGCGTAGATATCGAATTCAGCGGTGCCCTATTCTCATAAAGGCACTGAATAGCTTGCCTCGATCTTACAATTTCTTTTTCCAAATCCTGCCCAAGAAAATTGACTCATTAAAGATAAAAGCAAAGCCTATTTCTGAGTACTAGCAACCTTGCTGATGTTCTTCAGTCACAAACATGATATCATTAAATTTAGTACAATATGATATCATTAAATTTAGAAATTGTACTAGAGAGAAATATAACAAGAATTGTTACTGGAGGTTCAACCCAAGATACATAAAAAATTATGGAAAGCAGTACATCAGCCAGCATTCAGTGCAAACACACCTCACAAGATCAATAGTAAATCTGTAGCATTGGATGCCATGTGATGTCAATAAAAATGATTATTGACATGAAAAAAAATGGACTGATAAATCTACGAACATTCCATTCTAAGATTTGTCCCCTGCTTGATATCAATCACAATGTATTCTAGGTAACACCCTTTCTTATGTGGCAGTCTTCAAATGGTGGAAAAACGCTCCTTAGACTCTAGAAAACATAGCAAAGCTAACATGCATATTACTTTCGACGTTCGGACTTTGGTTTCTATTTCCTTTGCAGGTCATACATGTTGCAAACGTATGAAAGATAGAGTCATTCAGAGTGCATAAATTTGGATTTTATTTTCATTTGGAGGCCCTATTCAGTGCAGCTTTTATATGACAAATAAGATAACATGTAAGATACATAAATTATTTCAAATCATAGTTCTATTCCCTTGGGCCACTTCTATCCCCCTGGGCCATACCCACATGCTGATGAGCCCCTTTACAAAGGAAAAGAATGATGGAGAGTTTGGATAAGGTTATTCATCTACAGTCTTGATTATATGGATAGGACGAAATTCCTCCAGATCCACCCCATGGTCATTTTAGGATTCAGAATATTCACAATGTTGTTCTTCATCTTCATTTTGTGTTCTGTTTTACAGACAAACTGTCTCCTAGAGTTTTCAACTTGCTCAAACACATCTTGTGTTAACTCTTGTAATTCTGGTTTGTGTACCCTGAGATACAGCACCAAAACTATTGTCCTTCTTTGTCTATCTAAACTAGTTTTGAATCTTGATAGTTTTCTCTTGATGTTATTCCATCCCTTCCTCAAGTCTCCACAAAACAATCTAGATTCTGTATAGGAAGAGATTTTTTAGGCTATCTAACCCTGCATTTTCTCTGAGTATTTCTTCCTCTCCATGCTATCATAGGTCTAAGTTCTGACAGTCCGAGTTGCCCCATGAACAAAACTAGCATCTTATTGAACCCTTTTTCAAAAGAGATTTCCATAGTTGAACAACAACAAGGATTATTAAATAGAGATAAAATAGTTACATCAATTTCAAGAGAAGAATAATACCCATAATGGTACATTGAGGTGATAGTATGAACCCATAGCTTCTACTCAGAGTTGCACATTTAGCTTAACATATAAACCATAGATCTTCCTCTTCCACAATTTATCTACAAATGACTTGGTTTGTATCACATTGTATAATCCCATCTTTACATCTTTCTCTTTGATTTTCCTTAAAGGTTACTTCCATGCCCTGAACAAAAATACCCAAAACGCTTGTAAATAGATTAGCATTTCCCAAAATAAACAATGCCGCCTTCATTTTTGTTACACATTTTATGTGACATATATATTAGCATCTCATTTTCTGTCTAACTATTCTTTAGTGTGGATATTGTCTATAAATATCATTTACTACATTCTTTCATCTTGTTTTGATAACGACTAATTTAAAATTGTCAAAGGCTAGATTCCATGTTTTTAGTTGTCACTCAAGTGCAATAGTTCTATTTTAAGATCTTAATCAGATGTTTTTCTCATATACAACTTAGCAGGTTTAATATTCATCAAGGTTCTTCCTTTTCTTTGTGACCTTTCTGATATAAAAATCTAAGGTTCCAACTTCTAGATGTCTTGAAACATTCCTTTGCCTCATGCTATCCTAGAGAAGGATATTGAGCTAGATTCAATGTTTCTAGTTGTCACTCAAGTGTCTGTACATTAGTTCCAGCTTAAGATCTTAAACAATTGTTTTTTCACATGCAACTTAGCAGGCTTGATCTTCGTCAAGGTTTCTTCTTCTTTGCAGCCTTTTAAATGTCATTTGCCTCAGCTATCTTAGAGAGGGATACCAAATATTTTGAGTTAGATTACCAGATAAGACGAGGACCATCTTAGGTTATTACAAATGTGAATAACAATCTAAGAACATTTTCACCATTGTCTCCAAAGAAACTTGAACAATATGATAAAGGATTCATCTTTTACTTCTATAATATACATAATGTTAAATATATGAAAAACACTTTCTGCTTTCAAGCAAGTTGTTTTTTTCTCCTTTCATATTATCAGCCATTTCCATGGCTCATGTTTTTAATATGTTTAGCCTACCGCCTTATACTTGGAAGTTGGTACCGAATGTATAGTGTTGAATAACCAATTGTTTTAGCTCCACGCAGTACACTTTAGAATTAATGCATGCATTTTACTTGCTTAGTTTCTATCTGACCATTTATCATTTGTTATAAACTATAATGCAATCATGTGACCAAGATGCTTACTTTTTGGAAGGGAATAATCAATAGACATTGTGCAAAGACCCTTTCAAAAGATGATAGATTCCCCAACTATGTATATATAATTGTTATCCATTCATATTTACTTGTTATGTTTATTTTATTTGTAGCTCACTCCCATGTTTAGCAAGAGGAAAATTGTAGGAAAAATGGTTTCCAATAGAGGCTAATTCTCTCTTCTTTCTGTAACTATCTCCATCCTTGCTGAAGAAGCCATCACTCCATTTGAATAGATTCATAGAATGGGTGGCTATAACTTCTTCCTTAATGTCCAATTTAAGCTCAAATTACTAAACAAATGTTGTCAACGGGCTTTCTAGTCCATTCCACATATTATGATCTATTTGTAGGTGTAAAACTATGTCTGTTGCAAAATAATTGTTAATCATCTAAGAACCACTTTGTAGGAGATGTATTTGTTTAAGACCTGAAATTATTATTATCATATACCCTCTGGCATATTTATTAAGAAAAATATGAAGTAAAGAGACGTCATTGCAACAATATTCCTTCCTTCAGAAACATCAACATGAAAACATGCAACTCCATTCTGTCTAAGCCTTGGAGAAGTACATCACTAACAATATATTTTGATCTATTCTTGAAGCTCAGTCCAGAATTTCCTACGAGTTAACTATATTCTCTGATAAGTATCTTCCCATCCTAAAGCCAGTTTGCTATTTACTGACAGTAGCATCTTGCATTTTAGACTTGGCCCATAATTCATAGGTATTAGGGACACTGAGTTGCATCATAGGCCTCTAGTTAGAAACAAATCCCATGTCTTCTGCTTTAAAAAATGAACTTGGAATCCCTTTAAAATAAACTTTCTTGACTTAATTTGTTATTTAAAATAATCTGTGAACTTCTATTATCATACTGTTCTCTTTTTTTACAGAAAACACTATGATGTGGGGACTACACAAATGATGTTTGGGAACAAACCCCTTGACAAAGATGGAGATGGAAAAAGACTAGGAAGAATAATATTAGATAGTGGTAGCTCCTACACATACTTCATAAATCAAGATTATAGTGCTTTCCTTTCAGCTGTAAGTATCACAAATTACCCTTACCTTGTACTATAAGGAATTTTTCTGTTTCTAATAATGCAATGCTGACAGGTTAAAGAAAACCTAGCTAGGAATCAGTTGGAGCAAGATCATCAGACTCATTCCTACCACTCTGTTGGTGAGAGAAAAATAGGTTGAAGAGGCTATTTATTCATTAAGCTTAATGATTGCTATAATAAAAAAAGATTACTGCTGAATGAGTTTCAATGCACAGGAAAAAGGTAACATCTGCTCGGGAATATTGAATGGTACAGCAATCAGTAATGTGGACATGAGTATTCTTGGAGGTAATGAAACATCATATTGTTTTGTTGCTTTTTGTTTGTGTGTTTGTCAGTCTGATTTTTCTACAAGCATGTCATGGATGACCTTGGGTGGGCTTGTATCTAGAGAAGTTAAGGCATGTTCTTAATCTACATGTTGGTGATTGTATTAAGATAAAGTAACAAAATTGTGTTGCATTTTGCAGATATCTCTTTGCAAGAGCACCTTGTTGTTTATGACAATGAAAAAAACCAGATTGGATGGGCTCGCTCAGACTGCCAAAATCCTCCCAAGTTATGAACCTTCTTCTTTTACCTTTGATTCTTATTCTATAGGATTTAGTGCAGTTTTTATTATTTTTCTTATGAATTTGTACATGTAAGAGATATGGCAAGATGAGAGCTAGTATCTGACTCTTCCCAAGTACACCATTGATTGCATTTTTATTTTTCAAATAAGGGAGTAGTTACATCTACATTTTTTATGAACTTGCGTTTAGGGAATCTTTCATAATTTATCCTTAGTACTACATCACCACTTCCTATTTTTGGTGCCCTGCTGTTCCCTTTGATCAAAAAATTGCCAGTAATGCCCATGTTTTGGAGTTGAATACAGAGAAAATTATTCCCTTTCTTGTCTTTACTTCCTAAATAAACTAAAATGGAAGAGATTGGTGAGGTTGCTTAGATGATATCATTGTACTCATATTTGATGATGTTTAATATAATCTTTGGTTCACACTAACAGTCATGACACCACGAATCATTTAGATATTAGAGATATCGATTATATTTCCTAACTTGAATCTTTTCTTTCCTTGTTAGATTGACAGATTGTAAACCTCATCAACCACAAAACAAGTAATCAGAAATGTAAAACCTAAAACTTTTGAGTTGCAATCAAAATATATTTTGTAATGTATGTGAAAAGAAGGTAAAGAAACTATCTTTGCAAATTAATTACTTGTTAAAGCGCTGAAAAGTACACTTAAGAAAGGCAAATTGCATTGAACAGCCCATTAATAGTAAATAATCTTCTCTAGTAAAAGGATATAGAAACAAAAAACAGAATTGAATCACACAAAAAGAAGACTCGAATCACATTTAACAGCCTATAAAGAGAAAATAATCTCCTCCACAAGAAATATATAGCATTAAAAACCCGGAAGGCTACCCAAGCAACCTAAAAGCTGAAAAGAACAGACAACTCTTAAAATTTGCTTCAAGGGCAGCACTCTTCACTACAAAGGAAAATTACCATAACCACTACCCCTACTTGTAATTCAAAATGTTTCATCCTTAATCATACCATACCCAATACCCAATACTCACACTTAGTCTTGTGCAACATTGATTTAAACTTATTGCACCAAATCTTAAAAATAGGGTTCATAAAATGGGATTAACGATGGAAAACTGCAGCTATTTCAGGAAACCCGAAGACCTTGGCCATGTTTTTTGGCCATTCGTTAAGGAGGTCTAGACTTGGATACAATGCTTGTTCACCAATATGTTTACATATAAACTTTACTGGTGGGTTGTCCTTCTATGGAACCTTTGGCTCTGCCACAAATCTGAATGGAATGTTTGACAGGCAATGAGGGTGGTGACTCTCTACTTCTAGAGATGAAAGAGATGTGTGAGAAGATTAAAGATTTGCCAGATGAATGGGTAACTAAAATTGACATATTCCTGATTTTGGACACAATAGTTGTTCAATGCTTAGCCACATGATTACCTCAAGAAAAAGAGATATATGAATTAGATCTCTATGCACTACAGAGTAGGCATGGGCAGGGAAACGACTGTTTATTGTGATGATGGGTTCACATTTACTCCTTGAAATGATAGCAATTGCATCTTTTTCAAAAATATATAAGTATCAGTTCTTACAAAAAGATAGAAAGACCTCAAATATGTAGCTTGAAAACCCATTTCACCATTAGAGACTATCTTACCGCTTCAGGATCAAGCTACTGGAAGTGATGCATTTTACGCCTAGCTTTACATCTAGTCCTGTATGCCACCACAATGTGACCAAGAGCCAAGGCAATAGACAACAAGAGCATTTCCAGCATACTCCATGGAAGTTGGAAACCTCCTGACTCTACTGAGGGGATTCCTAATGCGGAAGAAGCCATAACCAAGCATGCCTTAACAACAATAAGGACACCTGAAACCAGGCCGCAGAATACTGTTTGTGATGTGTTCATGAACTATTGAATCATTGATTTAGAAGTAGTACGTTGATATTTTTTTTACAGGCTTCTATTAGAAAGGAATCAAGATAAGATGAATTGAAAAGTAATGAGGCTGAGAAACAACGTACAAACACACAGTTTTTGGCTGGAGCTGAGTTTTCTATGGAAGATTGTGCATTTATCCCTGTGCTTGCCAGAATAGACGTTTTGAAGTTGGACAAAGAGTATTTTCGGAAGCATCCTCGTCTTATATATTACTTCGAGCAGATGAAGGAAAGACCAAGCTATCAGACTGTAATAGACCCATATTCCACCTTTTTTGGAAAGATGAAAATTTTATTGCCTTCTATCTGTAATATGAGCATCAGGAGATTGCTACATAACTACAGAGTAGGTATGGGTAGGGAAATGACTGTTTGATGTGATGATGGGTTCGCATTTACTCCTTGAAAGGATAGCAATTGCATATTTTTCAAAAATATATAAGTATCAGTTCTTACAAAAAGCTAAAAAGACCTCAAATATGTAGCTTGAAAACCCATTTCACCATCAGAGACTATCTTACCGCTTCAGGATAAAATCCAATGCAGATCGGGTAAAAAACATTATGCACACACATTCGCATATATTAAATCCAGTTACCTAACATAAATCAGAAACCATAACAGAAAGAAGGGAAAGAAACACTGACTGCTAAGAGTTTTCCAACCAGAACACCTCTGAGCACAAATCCCATGTGTGAAGCAGACGAGTACAAATATTGATATAATAGCACAAGGCTACGTGGGCTACGTGGCCCTCATGCAGGGAAGAAAGACACGAAACTAGGGAAGAAAGACACGTTTCGTCGGTTCAGTCATTGCAAAGAGTCTCATCGCCAGGAGGCCTGGCCTTTCATGGCCCATAGCCAAATCCTCACTCTCTATCTTCCAGCCGGTGGGAAAAAAACATTTTTCCATGAAAAAAAACAAATTAAACCAACGGTAGAAAACACCCCAATCGTCTAACACAGAATCAATGGCTCAGGATCGCACACGTCACATTTTAGGGATGTCTTTCTCAGAGGGAATGCCTTACGGTGTAATTAGGACGATAGGCCTTCGTCTCATTACAGAGATGGTAAATTGCCCTTCTCTCTCAAAAGCCAAGCACTTCAACTGCAGAGATCGTCAAACACGCACAACCTTATAGTGCTCTTGTATAACCCCTAACATAGAAGCCTAATTCGGTGCATTCGAGCAGTCGACAGGAGCCTTATTCTAGCGGGGAAGAGCCGAGCGTATACATCGTATACATGGTTTTAATCTTGGTAGAGATTGTTGTTCACAGTATCGTCATTCTGCACACAAGCGACGAACCAATCATCTCCCAATCAAACGACCTTATCATCTGGAGAGATACCTGATCAGTACGGCCATGTATTGTTGATGCAGGGTTTGCTCAATTCTCGCTGAGTTTTCTTTGCTCTACAAAATAAATCATTTACCCATTTACGGTGGCCATGGATAAAGTTGGGCTGCATGACTAACTGTATTGTTTTTGGAGTATTTCTGGTTTTGTTGCAGAAACCTTGAATTCGTACAATTCACATCTTTGGGGGAAATATTGATATCTACATCTTTGGGTAAATATTAACTTCTAATGAACCCTACTCTAGTATTCAGGCTCTGAATTGATCATGGTAGAACAATTTATTATCTGCCAGGTCAGCATTAACTAACCCTTTACCCACATTTTTTAGATCTACAAAAAGCCTTTTTAAATTTTTGTATTTCAGGCTCTGAATTGATCATGGTAGAACAATTTAGCGGTTAATTCTTCTCAACCTTTACAGTCCGCAGCGGTAGGTTTTAGGGTTTTATTTTATGAAAAACATCTAATGCATTTTATCTTTAAATACTTGAAATCTTGTGTTGCTTATATCACTTAAGTGTTTGGAGTAATTCTGTTCTCTGTCTTACTTGTTTTACATTTCCTGTGCTAAAACATGATGCATATTCCTTCATTTCGCGGTCTAAAATAGTGTAGAAATGGCTGAGGGTCCAATGGCCGATATGTTTATAGTACAACAGACCGCGGGTCGAGTACTGTGTTGTATGTGCAGTATTTCCATGCCACCCAACGCAACAAACATGTGTGTTAATTGTATACGAACCCAAGTGGATATCACAGAAGGTCTACAAAAACATGTAACATTCCTTCATTGCCCTGAATGTAATTTGTATTTACAGCCCCCCAAAACATGGATAAAAGCCCAATTCAAATCCAAGGAACTCTTAACATTTTGCATTAAGAGGCTCAAGAATTTGAACAAGGTTAGGCTTGTACATGCTGAATTCATATGGACCGAACCCCATTCTAAGAGAATCAAGGTCAAGTTGTGAATACAGAAGGAAGTGCTCAATGGGGCTATATTAGAATAGGCTTATGTTGTTGAATATGTTCAGCAAGATCATATGTGTGAACACTGTACAAGGGTTCAGTCCAACCCAAATCAGTACATGGCTGTTGTGGAAGTCAGGCAGCATGTTAGCCATAGGAGAACGGTTTTCTATCTGGAACAGTTGATTCTCAAGCATGGTGCAACTGCTCAGGCAGTCAACGTTAAACAAGTGGACGAGGGTGTTGATTTTTTCTTTGCTAATAGAAGTCATGCAATTAGGTTTGTGAGCTTTTTGGGCAATGTGGTGCCTATTTTGAATCGCAATGACAAACAGCTTGTGTCTCAAGATTCAAAGAGCAATACATACAATTATAAGTACACTTTCTCTGTTCAGATCTGCCCTATTTGTAAGGAGGATTTGATTTGCCTCCCTCCAAAGGTTGCAGCAAACTTGGGTAACTTAGGTCCCCTTGTTCTGTGCACAAAAGTGAGTACCCATATTATGCTACTTGACCCATTTACTTAGAGGCATGCTTTTATGGACACGAATCAGTATTGGAGGGTTCCTTTTAAGCCTCTCCTTTCAAACCGACAGTTGGCTGAATATATTGTATTGGATATTGAAGTTGAGATGGGTTTCACTACTGTGGCTGGTATCAAGTATTCATTGGCAGAGGCAAAGGTAGCCCGTGTTTCAGACTTTGGAAAGAATGACACTATTTTTACAGTGAAAACTCATCTGGGCCATCTTTTGAGTCCTGGTGACTATGCTTTTGGTTTTGATTTCTATGGTGCAAATACTAATGATGTGGATTTAGATAAATACAAAGGACTTAATCTTCCAGATGTGGTTTTGGTGAAGAAAAGTTACGAAGAGAAGCGCCAGAAGAAGCAGGGCAATCCTAGGCCTTGGAAGCTTAAGACATTGCCCATGGCGGTTGAACCATCTTCCAGAGGCAGAATGGAGGATGCAAAGGAATGGGAGGACTATGAAAAGTTTTTGGATGAACTGGAGGAAGACCAGGAGATGCGATCGAAGATTGCATTGTACAGAAATGAAAATTATTAGCGAGCGAATGAAACGTCTATGACAGATGGTGAAGATGTTCCTTTTGTACCTTTGGATGAGCTTCTTGGTGATCTTACACTCGAGGATGATGAGCACGAAGATGAAGAAATGGAAGGCTAATTGTTAAAACACATTTTAGAAAATCACAGTACATTTATTACTCACTGTGAAAACCTTCATGCTCAAAATCAATGTGGTATCACAACTACACAATGGTAGACATATAATTTCCAACAAAAATCTTATGCAGTTGATTTTCATAATGTGCATACCTTTTGTCAGCCTATCAGTGGCATTTATTGGAGCTAGCATATTGAATATTGTCACAGCAGCATCAGTAATGATATGTTTGAGCCGTACGTTTGAGTTCAGAAGAATTGCATGGCTTAATTTATTGCAGACACTAACATTGCTTTTCCATTAAATTATTGTTGTTGTTTATATTTTTATTGCCATTATGATGCTTGGAAATTGTACTATCATTTTGTAAGTTGCACAGATGAATAGATTAATAGTATAATGTATGGATGTTGTATGCATTTGCCGCATAAACACTGCAACAGATGAAATGATGCTTTAAGAATGTTGAGGTGACATTGTGTTTTTTATGTGCTGGATAAATTGTGTTTACTACAACTATTTTGCATTTGTTGGATACTTGTGTGGTTTTCTAATTGGTGTGGCTGTTGATTTTGTGGTTGTTCATTGCAAAATTTTGAAGAAAAGACCTTCCAGGTGTAGAATTTGATGATGTCAAACAAAGCATTTCTTCGGATTTGAGGTTCCTTACCACTGCTATTGAATCTGCCACTTTTGCTAAATTTGTTGCACTTTTATGAAAAGTTAAAATAACTATGGAACCATTTTTTCTTTAGAATATGAAACATTGAAGAGACCACTCCAGAAGATGATGTTGCTGCCATCATGAAGAAGTAGTTAATGGTAATAAGAATACATTTCTGCTGAAAAAATCATCATTTTGGTTTGTTTTCTAGAGGCTTTTGTGACCAGATGCTGATTACACAAGTTAATTGTTGCTCCTATCCAATGACTACTATTGATGTTCACTGTTATCTGAAGGCAACAGGTTGTCTCTTCAGATTCCAGGTATTCTTAAAACTTGATCATCAAAAAAACAAAGAGGAAAAAGTTGATGGTAGAGTTCGTTGTTGCTCCTATCCTTGGATGCTATTCATGTTTACTGCTATCCGGAGGCAGCAGGTCATATCTTCAGATTCACGGTATTCTTAAAACTTTATCATCAAGAAAACAAAGAGGAAAAATATGAAGGTATCATATATGTTATTTTCATGCTGCTGATTGGAGAAAATCATTGTTGTTGTAGCATTGGAAGATTGTTGGTACGATAAGAGAGTAAATTTATTAAACGAAAAGTGTTGTTTGCTTTGCTGGTCACACATTGAAACCTCTAGTTGACAGGGTGAAATAGTTCATTAAATGCTCTCATAGTGCAACCAACAAAAATTGGGTTTTGGTGTTTGAAGTCAAGACTAGATTCTTTGTCCTTGCTTTTCTCCAAAGAGTTGAAACCGACACACAGGGTTGAGAGTTTATTAAAACTAATATGTGTCTAGGAAGGAGAAGTTATGGCAAGACTTACACAAGGAAGAACGCTTTCTGACTGCCATAAATTACATGGGCAGAATTACGCTGTTAGGGAATAAAGAATGAAGACAATTCATACATACCACAATTTAAGAGAGGCTTTGACAATTGTCACCCTATCAATTGCAGACGACATTATTCCCCATGTCCAGGATGTTGAGGATATCCTTCAAGATTGGGACTCTATGTCCAAGGATGTCCCTTTTAAGAAATAAATATAGGCATTATAGACTTACAAAAAGATAAATAGGTATAATGGTTGTTCTAATTCCT
>APFE030888365.1:59435-100847 GCA_000404065.3 Pinus taeda | reverse complement strand
GGTAAATTATAAGATATTTTAGAGAATCTCCCGCTGACTGGGTGTATACTTGGTAATAACTCAAATTTCCCTCAGACTAGTTCTGCTTTTGCTATTTTGGTTTTTGTATTTGCGGATGACTTGATGAGTTAAAAGACTTTACTTTCTGAGCAATTTTCTGGATTGAAAACTGCCTCCGTTCTTCATTCCGGGCTTTTCTGGCGTGTAAGTTTCAGGTCTTTTTGTAATCATGCTGCTTTTGTGCGCCTTTAATTCTGAGCTTCAGATGACCTATTGGTCATTAGCATCTATTGAGTGATACTCTGGAGTTTTTGGTTCTATCGCATGCGGCGCCTATTTCTGAAGAGATCTCTTCTGTGTCCTTCGAGCATTGGCACTTTCCCCTTTTCCTTAGATGTTTTCTGCAAAATTGCTCCATGTTATTTCCTGTTTTATAGTTTGTGTAAAGGAAAAGAGTAATGGAAATAAAGATTGACATGAAAGCTCCAGATCTTATGTGTGCATAATTATGACATTTAAAGTGAACTGACTCTTCGAAAAACAAAAAGCAGCCATTCGTACAATCATCAATTTCCTTTTTTAAGGTGCGCGCTTAATTCTGATTCATGGGCATCTTCCCTTGAATACTGTGCCGAAAAAATTCGCGCAGATCGCAGATCGCAGATCGCATATTTGTGTTATAGTATTGTGGTATCGCGATATCGGATCATCGCAGATCGCAGATTTGTGTTATTGTGTGCCGCTTTACGTGATGTTGCGATATGTGATGTCGCACATCGGCCGTCGGGGATTTCTTAAGTTTCTTATTTAAGGGCGCTTGTGGTGAATGCGATGCGATGAATTTCGCATCGTTCCCTCATAGTTTGTTATGCCCATAAAAGAAACGTTTTGTTTGCTTTGCTGCGATAAAATTCTAAGGAAAAACAAAAATGTTCATAGAGATGTTGTTTGAATTTTTTACTAAGGGTCCCCTATTTGCTTGGTGTTATTGCTAATATCAAAAAAAAGAGGGGGGTTGTTGGTGGCCACAACAATGGCGATTCACTAGGAAGAACCAGTTATCTCTGATTTTCTATTGAATTTTAACTTCCGAAACAGAAAAATTTTCATAAGTCTAAACTTTGTTATGGACAGATAGAGTACATTATGTCTTATCCTATCAATGATATTTTGTTTCAACCTTTTTCTATTCCAATCGTTCGTTTCCTGAGGTTTAGTCCTTGCATTTACATCAGCCATTACTTGGTCTTTTAAAGATAAAATGAGGTCATCTCTGCGTGCTGGCTTTTTAAAATATGCTCATTTATCGTAGGTAGAGCCTCTGCTGCCAGCAGGCGTCCATAGCCTCGACAGGGTTACCTGTTACCCAGCAATGATCCTTTATCCTGCTTAAGGCTATTTACAACTTTTCAGAGAAAAACCCATTTTGATATTTTTTCTTTTTTATTCTCTAAAGAACAATGTCTTGGTTTGGTGGCCAAATTATGACACAGTCATTCACTTGATTTACACTTTTGCTGAACAAGTTGGCTCGTGATGAGACCCCTTGTCTTTTGATTGCAACAATTTTAAGTCGTTGCCCTGTTTTGGTGGACAGTATTGGCAAATTCAGCAAGTTATAATATTTGTGATCATGATAAGCCGGCTCGTGATGAGACCTCTTATTCTTTGAGATATAGTGTTTTCTCGGATTGTTTCTCTGAATGCTACGATTTTCTTTAGCAAGGAGGAAACCATTGTTTTTCCTTAAGAAAGCTCTAGACGACAATAATAGAGTTTGAAAACATCAGTTTTACAGAGAATACTCATTTTATTATTGATACCTTTCATTGTGCTAATATAAAACAAATTTTTTGCCAAAGGTTGCTTTCATAAAATTCTTTGAAGTTGAAACTAGTATCATATCTAGGCTAAAGTTTAACTCTATCCGTCAATAATAAAGACCAGATTTTTCGAAAATTTATACTATTTGTACAAGCAAAAAATCAAAATCTAACGGAGGATTTGGTGTCCTTTTGCGTGAACTCCTGTAGTAACCATCTACAACTGGTTTTATTTATAAGAAAGAAGAAAAACAAAAAGTATCCTACAAAAATTTAGAAGAGTAATCTTCTATGGAAAGTATATTTTCAGGATTTTTCCATTAACAGGCAAAGAATCTTTTCTACCTGCTAAATCCTGCAACACAAACGTTGATGGGCCTATGACTTCTACAATCTGAAAAGGACCAAGCCACATTTTCTAGAATTTTGTATGTTTTCCCTTCTCTTCATGAGCCTTATCCCATTCAAAACTAGATCTCCCATCTGAAAGTTTTTTCTGGTTATTATGCTTGAGTCAAAAGAGGATTTTATTAGCGCTTGGTGGTGAGCATGGGTTTTCTTAGCTTGCTCTCGTTGTTCTTCCAATTTAATTATTTCCATTTGTCTTAATTGTAGGGAGGAAGTGGATACTTCATCGATGTATTGTACTAAATACAAGGAGGGGATTATTAAGTGAGTTGGAAGAACTACTTCCTTCCCATAAACTAAGTTAAAGGGAGAAGTTCCGATTGAAGCTTTCTTCGTTATTCTATCTGCCCATAAAGCATTTACCAAGGTTTTGTGCCAATTCTTTTGGTTCTGGTCAATTGTTCTTTTAATAATCTTGATTAGGTTTTTATTTGTTGACTCAGCTAGTTCGTTTCCTTGCGGATAGTAGTTGGCCGAATATTTTAGTTTGAACCCTCTTTTAAGTGCGAACTCAGTCATTGCATTCCTAGAAAAGTATGAAGCATTATCAAACATTAGAGTTGTCGGCAATCCAAATCTAGTGATTTTAAATTGATCTATGAATTCAATGATGTTTTCAGAATTAGCTGTCTTGAGAGCTACCGCTTCTACCCATTTAGTAAAATAATCAGTTGCCGTGAGGATATACCTATGCTGCTTAAAAGAGTGAGGAACGATCTCACCTATTATGTCCAAGCCCCATTGACTGAATGGTTGCTCAATGTTTACTGGCTGTAGTGGCATGGACGGTTTCCTTTGTCTCCCTGCAGTAGTTTGGCAGATTTGGCATCTCCTCACGTAACTGTGTGAGTCTTTGAACAGCGTGGGCCAATAATACCCCGCTCGTAAGATCTTGTGTGCGGTGGTATCTCCAGCATAATGTCCGCCTGCAAGTCCATCATGGAGTTCCTACAAAACCTTTTCGGATTCAGTTTTCTCGAGACACCTAAGGAGCACAGAATTATAATTTCTTTTAAACAGAACATCATCTATGAGCTGATAATGTTTAGCCTTTAATCTCAGGGCTCTTTTCTTAGTGTGATCTAGGTGAGCTGGAGCATACCCGTTTTTGAGATAATAAATGGTGTCAGCGTATAAAGATTCTATATCGTTTAGGCTTACCTCATACGTTTGTACTTCCTCAAACGAGCTTTCAGGAATATGCGATGCTCCAGCCAACATTTTACAGAAGCCTTGGCCTCTCACAATGCTTGCTGGTTTGATTTCAAGGTCATATTCTTGTAAAGCAGTGATCCAATTCGCTCTTTTTTCACCCACATCTTTCTGTATTAAAAGATTGCTTACCGCTGGAAACAATACAATGACTTTGGTATGGGTTTTAAGTAAGAAAGGTCTGAAATACTTGATCGCTTTGAAAACAGCGTATGCCTGTTTCTCTACGTCTGAATAATTGAGTTCAGTGCCTTGTAAATTAGAGCTAAAAAATGCGATTGGAGCTTCCGCTTTCTCTTGATTCGCTTGAGTTAGAATTGCGGCATATGATTTTTCTGAGGCGAATGTGTATAAGATAAAAGATTCTGAAAAATTCGGGGTTGCTAAAGACGGAGCATTAATGATAGCCTGTTTGATCAGATTGAATGCTTCATGCTCGTCTAGACCCCATTTGAAATTTCAATTCTTTTGAATCGATGGTTTGCAAAGAGAAACAATTCGTTGAAAAATCTGGACAAATCTTTTCACAAAATTGATTTTGACCAAGAAAGGATTGCACTGCCCTTTCTTATTATGAGGCAGGGATATTTTACAGAAATTTCTTTGTATTCTATCAGTTCAAGTGAATACCAGATTTTGATACTATGAATCCTAGAAGTTTCCCTTCACTTAATGCGAAAAAAGATTTCTTTGGGTTAAGTGAAATCCCATACCTTAAACATCGTTGAAAGATCTGCTTCAAGTCTCTGAGATGGTCACTTCACTTCTTAGAGTATACTGTTATATCATCCAAATAATTCATTACGGCTTTATTAACTAAACCTTTTTATGCAATGTCCATAGCTCTTTGAAACGTAGCGCCAGCATTGATTAAACCAAATGGCATCTTCCGATATGCGTACGTGCCCCATTTGGTTCGAAATGTGGTTTTTAACTGATCATGGGATGTACCAGCACTTGGTTGTATCCTGAAAATCCATCCAAAAAGGACATTAATTCTGAACCTGCTACTGCCTGTAATATTTGCTCCATAGGAGGGAGGGGAAAATTATCTTTTAGACAGGCTTTGTTGAGGTTCCGAAAATCGATGCAGATTCTAGTATCTCCGCTTTTCTTTCTAACGGGTACCATATTGGAGACCCACTTGGAATGTCTGACGGGGAAAATTATTCTGGCCTTTAACAACTTATTCAGCTCAGTATTTATTTGGTTTTCTAGATTGGGGTGGATTTTTCTGAGTTTCTGCTGGACAGGTTTCTCATTGTCGATCATAGGGATAGTATGTTGAATAATGGACGTGTCGTATGTCTTCAGCTCATCATAATTCCAGGCAAAAACATTTTTGTATTGTCTCAAAAGACGAATATATGCTATTTTTTCTTCAGGGGCTAGGCCGTGGCCTAGATTAACGTTTTGCAGTTGATCATCGATTCCCAGGTTTACTGATTCATAGTTCAGAGTTGAACTGTAGAGCTTAGAATTAGTAGACCTCTTAAACCAACTTTTCAAATCGTATAAGTCTTCTAACTTAACCACCGATTTAGGTATGGCATTATCAGTGCTACTTTGTTGTATTTGTCGATCGTGGTGGTCTTCGTCAATTATTTGATTGGAGTAGGACCCTTCAGAGGTGAGAAAATTTACAATATCAGGATCGTCATTGAATAATCTCCAGTTTGTAATGTTGTCAGGGATGGACGGTTTAAAGATTAATTCTATCGAGAATCTATCTGGACTAAAATCTTCGGAGGGAATGAGTCTAGAGGCTACGTTGGCTAAAAGGTCTGCGCTTGCATTTTGAATTTTTGAATTCTTGGGATTGAGAAAATATTGAATGCTATGAAATGTTCAGTCAGATCCTGTACTAGAGATTGATAGTATTTCAAATGACTTGATAGGCAATGTATGGTGTTACGTACCTGTTTGACCACAATCTCAGAGTCTCCAAAGACTTGAAGGTACTTGACATTCAACCCGATTGCTTTGTATAGGCCTTGCACCAAGGCCTCATATTCTACTGTATTGTTCGTGCAATCAAATTCAAGTCTGCATGTAAGCATTGTCTTGTTCCCTTCTGGACTAATCAGAACGCATCCTACTCCTGCTCCTTCGTTAGATTTAGAGCCATCAAAATATAGTTTCCAAAACAAAGATGTATTTACAGGTTCTTCTACAAAATTAACGCACTTTGAATTATCAGTTTGGGAAATTTTTTTGACTTGGGATACAATTGAATTTTCTAAGTAGGGTGATGTATGAGCATTGAAATTGCCAGGGAAAGAATCTGTCGAGTAATTGCCTATGATGCTACTGTTGTATGCTATCGCTTCATTCTCTCCCTCCAATTCTGTTACTATGTACTTCTGGTGTAACTCTCGTTCAACCTTTATTTGATTTGGTTTACCATTATATGGTAACCACATGTGTGACCAGTCGGTTGAGAAGTATCCACAGAGTTTTTCGGACCAATCCCTGCTAAGAATTAGGCTCTAGAATTCAGGGATATCAGCTACTAGAATGTCGATAACCTGACATACCTTGGGGTTAGACGACAATCTTATGGTGACTTGATTAAGTTCACCAATCACTTCGACTTGAGATCGATCAAGCTGAACTATGCACACTGCGGATTTTTGTGGTTGAACGTTCAACTTGGCACATATTGATCTGGGTAAAATATTTGTTGAAGCTCCAGGATCTATCAAACAATTGTGCACGTTTTTATTGAAGATTTCATAAGTGAGCAGAAAAGGGGGAGTGTGAGATCTTGATCTTCCTCCAATCAAGGCGATGTCATTTGGATCGATCTTATTGGTTGTGTTGATTGGGGGTCTTCCCATGTTGTGGGAAGCTACAGCTGTAGGCAAAGATGTAGTAGGCACGACGTGTAATTCTTTCATCATTATCTTATGTTGATGTTTCAACTTGCTCAATTCATAAAGAGTGATATTATCCCTAGTCTTTTTCATGTCATCAATAATATTGTAGTCCATTTCATCCAACACTATTAGTGTTCTTGATGGAGGTGTTTGATCTGGTTGGACTGGGCTAGATTGAGTCGCTTTAGCGGTCGTTTTCTTTGTTGTGACTTTTTCTTTTAATGTAGGGCTTGCGCCCTTCTGCTTAGGGGTAGTTTGGGGAGGATAAAGTTGGTTTTTGCTTCGTGTGCTAACCGGAAATGCTTCTTGATCTTCTTCTTGTGGGAGGATGAAATCCCACATTCCTTGTAGTTCCACAATTTCTTCATCATCGGTCTGCCCTTCAGTAGTACTCTCTTCTTCTTCCTCTTCTTCAGATTCGACATTTGAGATAGCGTTGGGTGGTTTCGCGTCCATTGAAGGGCCTCTTTTAAAAGTTCTGTAGGGATTTTTTGAAGAAGTTTCTGCCACATGTTTTTTTATGTCAATCATCTCATTGGACATGGTCTTTAATACCTTCTGCAATCCTTCTAAATCGAAAGGATCTTTCGTCTGTTTCTTCTTGGGGTCTTCCTTGAAGGTGACCTTTTTAGATTTGCATTCTTCTATCGCAAATCTCTTCTCCAAGGCTATAACGCGTTTCTCTACTGCTATCGCTTTTGTCAGGTTTTCAACTAAAGTTGTTTTATTTTCCCTATCTACGAAGACTGCTAAGTTTGATGGTAAGGCTGTGATATACCATTCACACCGTACTTCTTCGCAGGTTGGGAAGCAGTGGGGATTTTGTTGAGGATCTTATTGAATCGTAAATTGAAATCTTTGATGGGTTCTCTAACTTCAGCTTTAAGATTGGATAAGTCACTGATTAACGTTGTCGTTGATCCGTCATCACCAAATTTGGTGAGGAATTGATTTTGAAAGATGTCCCAACTTGTTATAGACTCGGAGGGTAATGAAAAGTACCATGACCCGGTTGTTCCTTGCATTGTATAAGGAAAAAGTCGGACAACAACATCTTCGTTGGTAACTTCGTTGAGGTTGACAGAGAGCATGAAATTGTTAATGTGCTCTTCATCTAGCATGCCTGCTTCTGGGTTGAATTTGGGTAGCCATTTCTCAGGATGGGTTGGCTCAGGGGTGGAGGCATTAAAACCGCTCCAGGGTTGTTCCATGGAGATTGGGCCATTTTTGAGCTGCTAGTAATTGCAAGTGTAGGGGATGATCCTTGAGGATGGGAGGATGAAGATATTATGATCTTGGACGTTTGTGGATGAGTGGTTTGGAATGAAAATGTGGGCAGTTGACTTCGCGGTGGGGGGGTTGAGATGGATGATGTATATGAAAGAGCCTCACTGTCAAACTGCAGTGATGTTTTCCTTACTCTTTTCCTGGTGGGAAAAGGGAATTCAGTTGGCTGGATGTCAAATTTTTCGCTCTTTAACCTGGTCAGGGGATGAGCAAGATTGTACTCCGAAGTCACGCTACTTTGAGATTTATCAGACCCCAGTGTAAAAATAGAAAATCCCTGGAGTTTGTGAATAAGAGTTTGAACTTCAGGGGGTTCAATGGTAGATTGGTCTGAAATATTAGGGTATGTAGCAGCGGTTAATATTCGACCGACTTCTGACTCTGAATTTAAACGTACTGGGGAAGTCGGGGGAGTTGATGAGGGTGATTTACTCTCAGAATGGTATTTAGATTTCGATTTAGGTGCCATTCATAGTTCAGGCCCTCCTTCTAGTGCCAAATATGTTGAAGCCCCGAAAATCGGGTCGACAACAAAGGGGAATACCCACTCGGTCCGGAACTTGGTTGGCAGCTCCTTATCCATTTGGTATAGCGGGTCCGAATGGGGATAACGGGACCAGTTTCCCAATCTTGGGTGTGTGTGTGTGTGTGTAGAGTTGAATAATACTGATCTAAGAGTACTTTAAACCTAATCTAATTTAGATTCTTTAAACTAACTCTATGCTATTGTAATCTAGTGAGAAACAACATATCTAATCTATGCTAACCCGGGATGTATATCTTCTACTATGCGATCTAACGAGATTTCGAACAATAACTGGTAATAAATATCATTCAGCTATCATAAGAATAGAAACCATTTAAGATAAACCACTTTGCATAAGAAGTTAGGCAAAACAGTTGTGAACAGTATATTGCATAATAAGCTATTCATATGTCAGACATAAGCAATATGACTCCACCATACAGAAGTGCCAAATGGTAACCCACACATTCATGCAATGACATATAAACAACTGAAAACTATAAATCACTTCAAGAATATAAGCAGAAATGGTCAAGAGATAAAAGTACCATTTATGACTGGTTCCACTCATAAGCTTCAAGCAACAATGATTTATCTCTCCTTGCTCTAACATCTACTAAGAGTACAGAAGTGCAACATCAATAGCAGATATCAAATGCAAACATTACTAAACCTTGATCCATCCATTCATCAAAACCACCTCCGAGGGCGCAAAAGGGCATGTTCTGAGGACGAGTTTTTGACAAATCTCCGGACCCTTCTCTAAATGCCTGAGAAGGGTTTAAATACTGTTAGCTAATTAACTTGATTACATAAATTTAGGATCCGGTTTTCAAATGACCGTCCTTCTAATAAAGCAAACTATTTCTAAAAATTAAATCTGACTCTGAACTATTTCTGTATTTGCTCCTTAGTGCTGTAAGCATGCAACATTCGACTGGGAAGAGTCTGCTGGTTGCCTTCCCCTTTCATGTATGCTATAAAAATAGAAGTAACAAGAGTTGGCACCACTTTCTGGTAAACTATAACATATTTTAGAGAATCTTCCTCTGACTGGGTGTATTCACTGCGTGTATACTTGGTAATAACTCAAATTTCCCTCAAACTGATTCTGCTTTTGCTATTTCAGTTTCCGTCCTTGCGAATGACTGGATGAGTCAAAGACTTTACTTTCTGAACAATTCTTTGGATTGAAAACTACCTCCGTTCTTCATTCCGGGCTTTTCTGGTGTGTAAGCTTCAGGGTTTTTTGTAATCATGCTGCTTTTGTGCGCCTTTGATTCTGAGCTTTAGATGACCTATCGACATCATCATCTGTTGAGTGATACTCTGGAATATGTGGTCCTATCGTATGCGGCATCCGTTTCTGAAGGGATTTCTTCTCTGTTCTCCGAGCATTGGCGCTTTCCCCTTTTCCTTACATGTTTCCTGCACATTACTTCATGTTATTTCCTGTTTTATAGTTTACGCAAAGGAAAAGAGTAATGGTATGAAAGCTTTAAATCTTATGTATGCGCAATTATGACATTCATAGCGAACTGACCCTTCGAAAAACAAAAAGCTGTCATTCCTAGATACTTTGGCGTACGATCATTAATTTATTTTTAAGGCGCGCGCTTAATTTTGATTAATGGGCAACTTTCCTTTAATATTGTGCCAGGGAAAATTCGCGTTCATCGCAGATCGCGTTATAGCATCGTGGCATCGCAATATCGGATCATCGCAGATCGCAGAAATTAGTCGTGTGTGCTACTTTACGTGATGTTGCGATATGCGACGTCGCACATCGGCCATCAGAGATTTCTTAAGTTTTTCATTTAAGAGCGCTTCATAGTGAATGCGATGCGATGAATTTCGCATCTCTTCTTCGTATTCTATTATGCTCATAGAAAAAATGTTTCATTCTTTCGTCGCGATAAAGTTTTAAGGAATCAAAAACAAAAATGTTCCTAAAACTGTTTGTTTGAATTTTTATTAAGGGTCCCCATTTGCTTGGTGTTATTGCTAATATCAAACAAAGAGGGGGGTTGTTGGTGGCCACAACACCTTGGTATTATTTTATTTACATAGAAAATCAACCAGAAGTTGTTACAAACCCATCCCCCTTGGGGGAACATGATCCTCTGTGTTTAATGATAGTTATAAACTAGAAAAACACATGCTTCCCATGGAGATTTATAAGTTGCTGAGAGCCTTTTTTTTGAATTCTCCCCCTGTAGCCAGTGCAACGATCACAATTGTCGAGTCGCCCAAAATGATTAGGTTCTGAACTTGCATCTACTTCATAATGCTTGTGCCTAAAAGGAGGTTGTAAGCCTCAGCCATATTATTTGACATTTGACCCAGGCCCCATTCATAAGTTATGAGAATTTTTCCTTACTGATCTTTTATAATTCCCCCTGCCCCTGCTTTCCCCGGATTGTTTTCTGAAGCTCCATCAAACTGGAGAGTGGTTCTACTTTGCTCATGTATCCATTGATTTATGTCTTCCTTGGTGCCCCTAAGTTTCTAATTGTTCCCCCTCTTGCCATATGTGGAAGGGGGTTGCTTATTTTTGTCATAACTTAGGAAGAATTTATTGAACCAGTCTTCCTCATCTTTCTGCCAGCTGGATCGATCCGAATGAGAGAGGGAGTTAGCACTTATTATCTCGAAGGCAAGGCCCATAGTTTTTACCAAGGTGTGGGCTGGGTTTGGCATCTGGTTGTTGAAGAAGCAGTTATTCCTGGTGAGCCAAATTTGCCAACTGAGTGTTGAGGGAATACATTTCCACAAGCGGGTGATGATGGCCTTGCTTTTCCTAGGATGGGGGTAGCATTTCTCCCAGTTTTTGTGTAGGGTAGAAAGTTGGTCAAAGGTCTCTCTTATTTTCAAAGGACTGATAATTTGATTCCAACAGCTTTGGGCATAAGGACAAACTAAAAAGAGGTGATGACTACTTTCCTCCTCAGCATGGCAGAGACAGCAGATTGAGGGGCCATGAATACCTCTTTTTTTGAGGTTATTGATCGTAAGGATCTTGCCTTTGAGAAGAGTCTAGTTGAAGAATTTGACCTTTGGAAGGCATTCTAAATTCCACACCGTTGTACAAAGATTCCAGTTACTTAGAGTGGAGCTTACTTGAAGAAGTTTGTACCCATCTTTTACAGTGAAGTTTCGTATGGTAGGATCCCATATGAACCTGTCGCGAGCCTCTTTGTTTATGGGAGCTGATCCCGAAAGGGAGATCTTGAGGTCTGCCCATTGATCCTTGAGGTTATTTGGAATAGGTAGATCCTTCCATGCAAGCCAACTATTTTGATCCCATAGGGAGATGTCATAAAGAGAGTTCAAGTTTTTTGCTTCCATCCAACTTTTCAAGGTGTTGAACTGTTGAAGAATATTTCTTGGCTTCATTCCCATAATTCTATCTGTCCATATGTTTATTTCTTTTCCATTGCCCGACGATTTTGAGATGTAATTTTTGAATTGGGGGAGGGATTTTTTGATGAGTTTCCATACTAGAGTGCAAGGTATTTCTATAATTACTTCAGAGAGGACATTAGAGTTCAGCCCATTGAGGTATTTCCTCTTCATAGCCTCCACCCACTAGGAGACTTTCCCTATGAGCATTCTCCAGATCAGTTTAAATCCCATTGCTTTGTTAGAGAGGCTTGGAATTTTGATGGCTAAGCCCCCTTTCTCGAAGGGGAGGGTAACTTGGTCCCATCTGACTAGGCTGAATTTTTTCGAGCCCTGCTTCCCTCCCTGCCAGAGGAAACTTCTCATAATTAACTCCATGTGCTTATGGGCACTAGCAGGAGCCAAAGTTACTGCACATTGATATATGTGGAGAGTGGAGAGGAGAGCCTTAATGAGAGTAGTTCTACCTGCCAAATTTAGCCAGGACAGCCCCCAGCTATGGAGTAGTCCTCTCATTTTTTCAATACGCTTGACCCAAATTTCAGACTTAACTATTTCTTTTGCTAAGGGCAGACCCGAATAAGAGAAATGACTCCAATTACTTTGAACTGGGATGTCCATGATCAAGGAGATTCTTTGCGTGATTTGAAGAGGGACATTCCAAGTGTATATTTTACATTATTTATTGTTTAGCATACCCCCTGATGCTGCCAGGAAGGAGTCTAGAGTTTTCTTGAATCTTTTTGCCATTAAGCTTGAGGCTCCTCCTATTAAAAGGGTGTCATCTGCAAAGAGCGAATGATTGATTTCTTTTATCCCTCTCTCTATGTTGATCCTTGTGATCTCCTTTTGCTTGCGGAGTTTTTCCAGATGAATGCGCAAGGTTTCAGCCATAATGGTATATAAGAAGGGAGAGAGGGGGCAACCTTGCCTCAGTCCCCTAGTGCTTCTAAAGTAGATGCTGGGTCTACCATTTATGAGGGGGGCAGTCCAAGGGTTTGAGATGCACTCCATGGTGATGCTTATGAATTTGCTGGAGATCCCGAATTTCCTGAGGACATCTGCCAGGAAGTGATGGTCGACCTTGTCAAAGGCATTTGCCATGTCCAATTTTATAATCATGCCTCTTTCTTTTCTGTTGATGCTACTGTGAATTGCTTCTTGAATCAATATGATGTTGTCCGTTATTTGTCTATGGGGGACAAATCCGCCTTGATTCTCTGATATCAGGTAGGGAAGAAGATTTTTTAGCCTGTTAGCCAGAATTTTAGTTACAATCTTGTATGAAACGTTGCAAAGAGAAATAGGTCTAAAACAGTCAAAGGAGAGGGGATTGAGGTACTTGGGGATGAGAGCTAGGTGGGAGGCTTTAGTGTTATCCCCCATCTTGAATTTTTTAAAGACATTTTTTACCATCCTAACATAATATTTTTTTATTGTGTCCCAGTGATTCTTGTAGAAGGCGACAGTGAAACCATCGGGTCCCGGGGCCTTATTCGGTTGCATGCTAAAAATCACCAACCTTATCTCCTCCTCTGAAACATCCTGGTCCAATTCTCTATTTTGCAGTTCAGAAATTTTGCTCTCGACTGGGCTGAGAAAATCCGTGTTGTTCGAAGTCTGAGGGACTGCTGATAATAAGGATTTGAAGTGGCTATGCGCTGCCTCTTTTATTTCCCCTTGTTCGTTGATTTCTTTCCCCTCTACAATGATTTTATCGATTTGATTTCCAGCCCGTTTGATCTTTATGTTGTTGTGAAAGGAGGTGTTTTTGTCTCCAGCTCTGAGCCAAAGACACCTCGATTTTTATATCTGTTCTTCTTCCTCCACTCTATTTTGTCTCTAGAGTTCCCTGAACATTTCGTTTTCCTGGGATTGGTCTTCCTTTGTGGGTTGGTTATCCTTTTTCTCCCGATTCCACTGTTCCATTTGCCTGTGTAGTTCTGCTCTTTTTTTATTTTCCATTGCTGTGTTCGCTTTGGCACACTGTTTTATTACTGCTCTTAAGGATTTTAGTTTTGTTTCCCAAATATAGTGAGGCGAACCAATGACTTCCTTCACCCAATGGTCTTTGATGAGTTTTTGAAAGTCCTCCTTAGAGTCCCAAGATTTATTGTATTTGAAGGGAAGGGGCCCAAGATTTCTTCTCTTATCGAGGATCAGGACCACAGGCTTATGGTCTGAGGCTGAGGCGTGAACAATTTTGCTTTTGACTGAGGAGAAGCCTGAGACAATTCCTTCATGAATTAAAATTCTATCCAATCTCTCTTTGATATTGTGAATACCAATTCTCTTGTTGCTCCACGTGAATTTTCCATTATAAGGGGAATATCAATAAGGTTGTGGATTTGTATTATCGCTTCCAGTGAGTCTCTTGAGGGATCAACGAGGAAATTCCCACCTATTTTTTCCTCAATGTTCCTTATTAGGTTCAGATCTCCACCCATAAAAATGTTCCTGCCTTGAGAGGCCTACAATTCTGAGTTTATGGATTCCCAGCAGAGAGCTTTGTCCCTGTAGTGATTCGGGGCGTAGATGTTATAGATGGTGTATTCTTCTTTTGAGACTCTATTTTTAAGAGTTGTTCTTACCCACCAGTTGCAAGATTTTTGTTTGGTGAGATCCCATTTGTTCTTGTTCCAAAGAGTTCCTATTCCTCCTGAGGCACCTACTGCATCTATGGATGTACCTATGAAATTTTGTATCTTTTTGTGAGGTTCTGAAAGTCTTGCTCAGATATTTTGGTCTCCTGGATGAGGAAGAGATCTGGCTTCTCTTGGTTGATTAAATCCTGGACTGCATTAGATTTTAGGGAGGAGCCCAACCCCCTGCAATTCCAAGAGACC
This sequence comes from Pinus taeda, assembly GCA_000404065.3. Classification (NCBI taxonomy): domain Eukaryota; kingdom Viridiplantae; phylum Streptophyta; class Pinopsida; order Pinales; family Pinaceae; genus Pinus; species Pinus taeda. The sequence continues at coordinate 86,464 of APFE030888365.1, read as the reverse complement.
AATATCATTATTTACTGATTTTTGGATGAGGCCCGCTCCTTTCCTTTGTCTTTTCCCCACTTCCTTTTTGTTTTTCTAGGAATGAGTCCATCGGCTGTTGAGTTCCAGTGGCCATTTCTTTTGCTATTGTTTCATCTCTGATTTCTTTGTTTTTCTTCCTGCCTACTTTTCTCGGAGGATCGGAAGTAAGACTTGCTTCTTTCATTTTGTTTCTAGTGAGGATGCGTTCTATAGTTGGGGGGGAGAGGACGGGGGCAGCGAGGGAGAGGGGATGACTGCAAGGGCAGTGGCTCGGGGAGAGGGAGGGGGTGAAAGGGGTTCTTCAACTGACAGGGATTCAAAAGGGTTAGAGGATGAGGGGAAGGGCTGGGTTGAGATAGAAGGGGGAGGAGGAGGGGCAGCTTGGGGTTATGGAGGAGGCTTGGAACTTGGACCTTGCAGAGGGTTTGATTTCTTCTTTTTTACTTGCTCCCATGAGCCTTCAGAGGTTTTAGCATTTTCATTAGACTCTTTTATTTTTAACTTACTATATCTATTTGCAAAATGTCCATATTCATGACATACCTTGCATTTGAAACGTAGTTGCTCGTAGTCTAGCTGTTGGATGTGTGTCCATTGGTCTACTTTGATCTTGATGGCTTCCGGCAGGCCTTTCCCTAGGTCGACTTCAACGCAGATCCTCGCACAGGCGTGCATGTTCTCCTTTGGTTCGCATCTATCGATGTATTTTCCAACCGCGTTCCCAATGACCTTTACTGATTCATCTCCCTAGCAGTGGAGGGGGAGGTGGGGCAGACGGACCCAAACTGGGACTGTATTTGGGATGTTCATTTCCGAATCAAAATCGGGAGACCATCTATTCATATATAGGCCTCTTGAGTCCATGAAGTAGGGGCCATTTCTAAAAATGAGGTTCCGGTCCTCTTTTGATTCGAAAAGAAAAGTATAGAAGCGCTTTCCACAGAATCTGATAGCTATTTTCCCTTGTATTATCGTGTTCCAGTTATGTTCCACCCATTTTTGGACTGTTCCGGGCGAAGGCCAGAGGCCAGTAAATTGGCCAACGAGACCCCTCTTAGCTAAAGCGATTGCAGCCTTCCTCGCGAGACTGGGAGGAAGCGATATTTCAGGGATTTCATCTAGTTTCTTGACAAACTTGGATGCAGATGGGCAGATTCTTGAGGAGGCGTTCTCAGGGATAAGGGATGCAAAGAGTTTTTCATTGTCTTCAAAGTCTGGGGACGAGGAGGGATCAGTCCCAGTCATGGCAGTGGAGGAGGGCCAACACGAAGCCGGCAGAGGAAAAAGGTGGAGGTGAAGAAGGAAGGGGGCCCCAGAGTTGGGGCTGGGCAGGAGGCCTGAGAGAAACTGCGAAGCAGTGGAAAGGAGCCCAGGAGGGCCTGCAGGGGCAGAGACAAGCCCAACAACAGAGCTGCCAGGCGGGCCTGGAGGAGGCGGGGAACCAGTTAGGGACGGCCGTGCGGGAGCTCCGGTTTGAAATCGCCATCCTATCCCTTGGGTTTATTAATCTCTTAAGTTTATAATGTTAATACTAAAATTTATAATATTAATCTTATGGCTTAATGTTTATTTTAGGTTTATAATATTTACCTTAAGGTTTATATCCATTGGATTTATAATATTAATTTTTTGTGTCTAATATTATTCCCTTGAGTTTATAATCTCTTAGGTTTATTAGTCCCTTGCCTTTATGACATCAATCCCTTTGGTTTATTAATCTAAGGGTTCATATTCCTAGGGTATAATATTATTCATAAGGTTTATAATATTAATCCTAAGGTTTAATTTAAATCTCTTGGATTTATAATCCATTGCGTTTATAATACAAATTCATTGGGTTTATTAATCTCTTGGGTTTAGAATATTAATATCTTGGGTTTTCAATATTTATCGTTTGGGTTTTTAATATTAATCCATTGGGTTTATTAATCCATTCAATTTATAATATTAATATGTTGGATTCATTTATTGTTTTGGTTTATAATACTAATAGTTAGTTAGGTTCATTAATCCCTTGGGTTTTAATCCCCATGATTTATAATATTAATCCTTTGGGTTTATAATATTCATTGTTTGGATTTATAGTATCAATCCATTTAAGTTATAATATTTATCTCTTTTACAAACAATAATTATTATTATTATAAAATTATTCATTTATAATTAATAGAAAATGCTTTATAGCTACTTAATTATATTCGTTACAATTTCAATTTTAAATAAAAAGATTATATTATTATTTTAATTATTAGTATAATATTATATTATGGTTGATAGTTATTAATATTAATTAATTAATAAAATAATACTATAATAATAAAAAATGATAATAAGTAATCATCTATTTATTATATTATTATCTTATTACGATCATATAATAAATAATAATGTAATAAGATTTATAATTTATAAATAAAATAAAATTATAATGTTAATATGTGGTGATATATGTTTATCTTTGTTATCAACCGTAAAAAATAAGAATATCTTTTTAATTTTTTTTTATATATTATTATTTTTATTACTATTAAATGATCTTAGTAATAAGAATTATAATTTATAAATAATAATAAAATTATTAATGTTAATATGTGGTTGATATATGTTTATTTGTGTTTATCAATCACATTTATTAATGTAGTTGTACTAATATACTAATACAACAAACTTATTATTGTATCATTGCTCAAATATCTCTTTATCTATGGATTGTTTTTTTATTTATTAAGTTAATAGAAATGTTTGTTTAGAAATAGAGTTTTTAGATAAAAAGATTCAATATTTTACAATATTTTTAATAGCACTTATATATTAAATATTTAGATTTATTTTAAAAGCAATTATTTCTTTTTTATTTATTTTAAATGAATGAAAATATTATTAATGGTTGTTGATATGTCTATATTAGCATAATATTGTAATAAAGTTAGTTATAAGTTAAGATTTTTTATGAGAGAAAATTTTATGATTGAAACATTCATCATAAATTATTATTATTATTATTTTTTGTAACTTTAGTAGGCTACATCTTCATCATGTTCAACTTCTCATGTGAGACTTTATTTTCACTGTCATAGAATTAAATACCAAAATAAACATTATATATATATATAATTATATAATTATAATATTTAAAATCAAATTATAATTATTAATTTAATATTTATTTTATTTTAAGAATATAAAATATATTATGATGTAATGTTTGGATTTCTAGTTACTTTTAATAAATTTATTATGCATCCTTAATGGAATGAATAAAACCAGTGGTTTGAAAGGTCGTTTGAGATTTTGAAATGGGAGTATCAACCGGATCATATTCCCTCTCCACTCTCGAATCGACTCGTGTAAGCTGTAATCATCATCCCTCAATGAATCAGTTAGCTTCCCATCTTTTTTCTTACGATCATTATTCCTATACGTCATCATTTTTCTTATGTCATCATCTGACTTTTCCTCTATGGAGGGAGCCGCTAATCGCGATGGCTTTCATGTTAAGCAAAGAATGTTCACCCAGTTTCTTGATTCACGTTTCCATCGGCTGCCTAACGACGCGATTGTGTCACAAAGGAATGTGGTGCAGCCCATGTAAATGTTATGACGGGCTTCACCCTTTTTTTTAGTGGAAGACTTTAATAGAATGTTGGCTGGGAATGTATAGCACTTCCAAGATTCTTTTGGTTCGTCACCATACAGTTTGGGTTCCACGGCCACAATACAAGTTCAACAGCATAAGATTCTGTCGGAAAGAAGGTTACGCGTGATTTGTTTTTGTTAGGTTTGACGATTTGTACAATTTAGTTTTATTTATAAAATTTCCGTGATTATCGTGAGTATCATATTTTAAATTTATCATTGTGAAGAAGGGGTTATAAGCATGAGACCAAGTGTAATATGTCAGAAGAATGACGACAAGATCAATTCCTCATTGATGACTTGTAGAACACGATACAAGAACATAACAACAACATAATGAGTGAGAACATTAACATGTATGGGAATCATTGCATGGATTGAAAGCTTTTCATTGATACTATCACTCATTCAAATACATGTACACAAATTTGTCAAAACCCAACAGTGGCATGAGAGTAATTCATATAATCTTCATGACATACAACTAGCCTCACAATCCCTCCACCTATGTGTTACTAAAATAGAGTGTCTTCAACTCATTAAGCACAAAATAGCAATCCTATTACTATCCTAGTTTAACTACTAAAAGTCCCTTTGAATGAGGAATGAGATTACATTTATAGAAATGGGGACGACCACCTTTCACCTTTTCTTAGTAAGTTTTGGACTCCCCCATGACCTTTTAACTTACAATTGACTATTTATCTCCCATAAGACTTTTAGACTTCCACCATAATTTTTGAGGTTCTAAGTGACCTTGATATTCCCTCTTTCGTCCTTTTAGATAGTTTAATATTTGTTACTAATAAAAAAATACTAATTTTACAATATGATAACTAGAAATTCGACATGCCCTTGATATAATGACTTGGTAATGTCTTTGTTATGCCCAAGGGTGATCTTGGCACTGAGTTGACTATTCAATAATCGATAATAATTTGGATCATGCCTACACAATGTTTTAGATATCAACAACCCATAACTACCCCACGATTTTAATATGGAAACACACAACCATTAATTAAAATGTAAGATAAATAATCTTCAAGATAAATAATCTTCATAGTCTCATCATTGTCTTCTTAGCATGTGCTGCTTAAGGTATTGTTAGTGGTTTATCATTTCTCCTAGCAAACGTGATTTAGATAACCTTCCTTATACGTAGACACACATTTTTAACTTACTACGCATTTATTGGAATGGCGTATATTTTATGGAATTTGGTTGTACTCACTCCAAATATTTTTATGTATTTGTATCGAGTGGAATCGACTGAATCTAAAGAAGTGAGTGATATGACGATACACCACATCTGCAGTACTGTAAACAGCCACGGAAGTTATCATTGTTAAATAAGACTCCATTCCTTAACTTAAGTAAACATCTTTAGTTCTGGACCATTGGATAAACTCTACCATTCAATAAGGAAATACATAATAACTGCGCAGGAAGATGTCTCAATCTCATTTGTGTTTATAACTTTTGCTGCCAAACATGTTGCTACGCTCAATGCAGGGTGGCCTAATAATCACCATCCCTCGCGATTCCGCGCAGGCAGTGAATCAGTTCGCTTCTCATCAGACATTAATGCAATTATTCATCTTACCATGCTTATTCCTATACCTCAATGGCTTTCACGTTAAGCAAAGAATGTTGAACCAGTTTCTTAATCCACGTTTCCGTCGGCTGCCCACCGACGTGACTGTGTCACAGGGGAATCTGGTGCGGCCCATGTAAATGTTACGATGGTCCTCAGCTTTTTCTAGTTGAAGATTTTAATAGAATGTTGGTTGGGGATGTGTAGCACTTCCAAGATTCTTTTGGTCTCTAAAGTGAAAAACATCTGAGGTAAATCACACTTTCAAAAAAAATAAAGTGATTTCATTTCAAGTAAGAGAAGATATATCAATTTCTAGTATGTACCAGATAGTAGGAGTGCTCAATGAGTGTCATTTTGTATGCGGTGTACCCTATGTTATTTTTCATTTTTGGACATGAATTTTCATTTTGTATATAAGGTAATATGTATCATTTTGTAAAAATATATATAATTAAAGTTAGTTTTGAATAAATTCACACACCCACATCTCAATTACAATCACAATAATTTTTAAGATAAGATATATCAACTTCTAGTATGTACTAGATAGTAAGAGTGATTAATGAGTGTCATTTTGTATACAAGGCACGGCATGTTATTTTCTATATTTGGGCATGAATTATGTATCATTTTATAAAACTATATATATAATTAAAGTCGATTTTGAATAAATCGAGACACCCACATCTCAATTACAATCACAACAATTTTTAACTTATCTAATCAATATCACCATACTAACCAATTGTCCATTGGTATTATATATTCTTCTTTTTTTTTTTTAAATCATGGAAATAATTATGTCACCTTTCAATATAAAAAATATTGATGTATTTGAAGAAAATTTAAAATTTGTGGATTTGAAAGATCTAGAAAATTATCTCTTAAATTATGTGTAATGCATGCGCCATTTCATATGTACACTTTCATCTAATGATGTTGTTATTAATGCAAAGAGCATGGAAAAACAAGTAAAAAATGATGGAGAAAATCAATATTCTAGCATCAATCTCCCAAGATCTCATATTTTCCACACAAAATCTTATTGATGGAAATTGTTAGAAATATGTTGTCATTGATGGCAAAGGCAAAGAGGATGATGGCAAAGGAAAATATAGTGGTGGAAATGATGATCAAGGTTGATCCAGGTGGAAATTGGTGGCCACCTAGCTATTCCAATTGGACCAACAATACTATTTCCTTTCAATTTCTTTAATTCTAGCACAATGTTCTATTTTGATAGTTTTTTGGGTCCTAAATTTTCATAATTGTTTTGAGGACAAAAAAGACTTTTTTATGGGAAAACAAAGAGTCCAAAAAAGTGTTAGAATCTGTTTCACATATTCTTTTTTTTCCTCCTCTTGGAGATCTTCGAAACAGGGTATTATGATACTCAAACAGAGATTGTATTCCAATGTTACGACCCCAAGAAGTTGGTGGTCCAACTTACCCCAACAAGGCCCAAAAATTTTGGCACTTCATCTCATAGGGTTAGGGTTTCACACTTTTTCTTTATGATAAAAAGGCATTTCAGCCTCATTGTAACATAGTTAAGAGGCATGTAGCTGCCACATATTTTCTCAGAGATAAGGTACCATCGCCCGAGCTAGTTTGTTTCCATTTTGCATGTAAATATATTTTAGTATTTGTATTAATTAATTGAAGTTTAGTTTTCGTTGTAGCTCCATGTTTCTTTTTAAATCCATATTTCATTTCATTAGTGCATAAATTTGGATTAGTGGTATCATAGCATTCTGCTCTTTCATATTTTTTTGTGCATGTCCCCAATGAGGTTGAGGTATAAAGAGTTAGGACTTGAATTGGTTGAACCCTTGCAAGACCGACCTCGCCGACCCTGATGACCTCCCATGGCAGAAGAAAAGAAAAATGAAGAAGCAGTAGATCCTTTCAAAACATTGATCGAAGAGGCCCTCAAGCGACAAAGCAATGAAATGATGGATAAATTTTCCCAGGTCCTCTTACGGGTATCAATGGGTGAAGCATCTTCATCCAATAGTCACTTCGAAGATGCCACCCCCTTTAAGGTACAAGTTAACCTTGACATTCCTATATTTTAAGTAAAAATAGACGCATATGTTATAGATAAATGGTTAAATCTGTTGGAAGGATATTTTTTGTCCATAATTTTCCAATAGGGAAAATATTACTTTTTCACTTCTCAAAGCCACCCCCCATGCCAAGGACTAGTGGGAAACCTAATATGAGTAGAGGGACAAGAAGGAACCCTCATTATTTTCAGCCACACCCACTTGGAATTCTTTGTGAGACACTATCAAGGAACAATATTACCCTGTCGGGAGCTATGAAGAGAAGTACATAGAATGGAACACATTGCGACAGGGAAGGGACCAAGACATGTTGGAGGTCATAAATTTTTTTCATACCCTTTGCATGAAGTTGGGTATCAAGGATTCTAAGTAGCATTTAGTACTCAAGTACTACAGCTGTATGCACAAATACACCTAGGAAGAGATGGAGTTCTTGGACATCTCCTCACTTGGTGTCACATACTGATTTGCTGTCAAGATTGAGAAAAAATTCAAACAGAAAAATAGATACTTTGGATCTATGAATCCATAATAGGGAAAAGGAACCTCCAAATCACCAAACGAAGGATAGAGCCAAGGTGGGGTGAACCAATACAACCCCTTGAAGCCATAAGAAAAGCATGACACCATGAAGATGAAGAAGGACACAAGAAAATGGTGTGAGTTCCACAAGAGCCCCACTCACAACACAAACGAGTGTCACACCAATAAGTCACTAGTGGTTGAGTTAAAAGGTTCAGATTCAGATGCATGTTACGATTATGAGTCAGAACCCAACAAGGGCAAGCAGATTATCAATGGAGATCCCAATGCCATTATTTCCACCACCAAGGTCTAGAAGATTGAGCTCAAAGATCAAGAGGAGGGGGAGCATCTCTTCTACTCACAGATGTGGGTGAAGGGTTCTCTACTATAGTTCATTTTCGATAATGTGAGCCAAAATAACCTCATCCTAGTTGAGGTCGTGAAGCGGTTGGACCTATCGACGAAACCACACCTATAGACGTACACCATCAGATGGATCCACCAAGGGTGAGATCTTCGCGTCAACCAGTAGTGCCACCTGCCCCTCAGCATCAAGCCCTTCATCGATGAGGTACTATGTAATGTTTCCCCCTTGAAGTTTGTGATGTATTATTAGGCCAACCATACTTGTGGAAGTGTCATGTTGTGTATAAGTTCAGGTCTCGCACTATTATTATTAATTTGGGCAATAAACTATATAGGACACTGAAGGTAGCCCAACCTACCACCATTTCTTTGATGTGTACTATGTAATGTAGTAAGATCATAACCTAGGGTGGGAAATTTGTTTTCTTTCAGATTCACTCTAAAAGTAAGGGGAAGTTCATGTCTGCATCCATGGTCCCTAGGAAGGGTACCTCCACATAGCAGAAGCAGGGGGATAAAGTCATGGAAGAATACATGGACATCTTCTCCTCACACAAAGGGGCACCTTTGCACTGTCAAGTCAAGCATTTGATCGATTTGAATCCTGAAGGACCTCTACCCAATTTTCTGATATACCATTGCTCTCTTCTAGAAAATGAAGAAATCAAGCGGCAAATATAGAAGTTGTTATAAAAAGGGAACATCTGACCAAGTTCCTCACCTTGTGGGAGCATAATTCTACTCGTGCAGAAGAAGGATGGGACCTGATGACTCTTCACTGATTATCAAGCTCTAAATAAAATCAATATCAGGAATAAGTATCCACTCCCATGGATTGATGACCTTCTTGAACAACTATGTGCCAACTTGGAGAAATGCACCTTTGGAATGAACAAAGTCCAATATCTAGGTTATCTCATTGATGAACAAGGTGTGCATTTGGATCCGAATAAGATCCAATTCATTTAGGATTGGCCATCCCTGACCACTCTAACAGAGCTTCGTAACTTTTTGGGCCTTGCCAATTTCTATCAAAGTTTCATGCTGGGATTCTCTATATCACTTGGACTTTGAGTCAAGTTACTAAGTGTGGAGAAAAATTAAAGTTTTTATGGCCTGAGTCTAAACATAAGGTGTTCGTTGAGATGAAAAACCACCTTTTCTCTACACCACTACTCACATTACTAGACTTGCAACAACCATTTGAAATTGAGACAGATGCCTTTAATTACACCATGGGTTCACTCCTCACTCAGCAAGGGAATTTGTTGGCCTATCACAATGAGGTACTCTCTGATACAATTTGGAAATGCCCCACCTATGTTAAAGATATGTATTCCATCATGCATGATTACTGACAATGGAATCATTACATTCTTGGAAAGGAGACAATCATCCATATAGATCACTGGCCTCTTATGTTTATATAGACACAAGGGAAGTTGTAGAATGAATGTTATGTCCCTATAATACTAGTGTAGCCCTTATTGTTATTTTTTGTTCCTGTGTAATCCCTGTGTTATTATTATTATTGTACCCCATAGAAGCCCACCATTGTTATTGTTGTGCCCTTACATTATTATTGTTATGTAGGCTTCAATTATATTCTTACCCGTTAGACTCATATATATAGAAAGGATATTTTATCATTTTAATCATAAAACAATTGTTCATTTATGTAATTTAAAGGAGGTTTCCTCCTCGAAGAGGATAATTTTTAACTTGTTGATTTATCTATTTGTGAGCTGGTTGCATAACATTTGGTATCAAAGCTTTAGATTCTAGGGTTTGGCTACTTCAAATAGGCCATGTGGATTTTTTGCTATAAATTTGTTTCTATAAAGATTCAAAGCTAAAGTTTGAACCATGTGGATTGGAAATGTTGGTGAACTTCGTTATCGAATTTCAGATTTGTTTTCGCTATATTTTCAGAGAAATGATCTAAGGAAGTTAATGTTTTTGCAGGCTCTTGAATTCCATCTCAAATAGGTGACCTAGGGAAAATCCTCATAACATTCTCTCTAAGCATCAGATTTGAATTTCATAAAAAGTGATAGAAAGAGGATGAAATTTGGTTGTTTGGGTTTCATTTTTAGGGCTGAAGGTAAAAACAATGACACATGGTACCCCGTACAAGTTCGTTCTACTGAACTAGTCTATAATCAGGTCATCACGAGAGATTTCACATAACTCTTTATGGAAGAATCCAATATTGGTATGAATTTTTGGGTTGGAAAGAAGACTCAGAGGGATACTATAGGAATGAATTTAAGATCTTGGATATTCGCAATTACAAATATACAAAATTTGCAATATCTAGCTCCTAAAGAACAAGAAAAAAGTGTGTATGTTTTTAAATTTTCCATAACTTTTTTCTTGAAAAAATAGTTTGATTTGATTCAAAGGGCATAGTGAAGCATAGATATCATTGTTTGATTTCAAAATTCCTCGAAACAAAAAAAAATGGACACCTAGTAAGCAACAAAAAAGCTATTCTATGGCACATGAAAAAGAGGAAGAAATGCAACATGATATATCAAAATTGTGAGATCAAGTGCACCGAATTTCACTCTCACAAAGAGTAACCAAAAATGAACTGGATGCTAAGATGGATTGTATAGAAGTGAAAATTAAAGGAAATATGGAAGATTTGAAGAATGGTTTAAAAACATACATGGAGGGTTTGAAGGAAGGTTTGATGAAGTTGCTACAAGAAATGCTTCCTAATGGAAAAAAGGTATTACATGAAACTCATGATAAGAAAAAAATAAATGTTAGTCATGATTTCATAGACTCTAACATTGGATTGAAGACCCACGATATTCCAAATATGGATATGAGGATGTTTGATGGGAAGGATCCGGTAACATTGATACTATAGATTGAGTAATATTTTGATCTCCATAATGTGCAACACATATAAAAGGTACGCATTGAAACTTTATATTTAGAACCCAATCAGTTTGTATGGTATAAATAGATTTGTTCTCGTAAACCACGTGTCACCTGGTCAATTTTTACGGAGGAAATCATAGCACATTATGAGGATACAAAGGGCAACACCTTCTTTGGCCAATTGATAAATCTCAAACAAAATGGTTTAATGGCAGAGCACATTAAGGACTTCCAAAAATTGAATATAACGGTAAACGATATTCTAGAGGAGCATAGGATTGATGTTTTCATAGGGAATTTAAAGGATAACATCCAACATGAGGTCCACTTTTAGGAACCTGATTCATTGGATAAGGCATTTAGGTTGGCAAGAAAAATTGAAAGCAAAATTATGGCAACAAGGAAGCATACTACTCACAACTATAAAGATGGAAGTGTTGCTACTCCTAGCCTTTCACAACCTACAAGGTTGACAACACAAAAATTGGAAGAAAAATAGAAAAATGGCTTTGTTATAGTTGTTATAGAAAAGACATTAAAGGTCATTAGTGTGCTGAGAAGATATTATTTTACATAGATTGTGAAGAGGAGGAAGAAAAGGAATAAGAAAGTTCAAAAGAAGAGGATATACACCAGGAACAAACCCTAAAGAAAGAAGAAATGAATCTGAACATATCTTTTAATGCATTGGAAGCAATTACCACTCCTCAAACTCTCAAGATAGAAGGACATATCAAGAATAAAAAGGTAATTGTGTTGATTGATTCGGGTAGTACCCGTAATTTTATTCATTGTAAGATAGCCAAGGAACTGAATTGCTTCTTATATCCAACACTAGAGTGTCAAATGATGGTTGCAAATGGAGGAACTATAAATTTCTATGGAAAGTTCCATAATATCAAGCTAACCATGGGGGAGTATGTATTGGATAGCCTAATTCTTTCCATTCCAATGGGTGGTGTTGATGTTGTACTCGAAGTCTAATGGTTACAATATTTGGGTACAATAAATTTTAATTTTCAAGAAAGTTTCTTGAATATTTTTTGGGAAGGAATGGAAGTTGAATTAAGAGGTATCGAAGGGAAACTAGGAAAGATAATCAACTCTAATTGCATGAAAAATTCTAAAGAAAGAACAACGAGGTGTAATTTCACAATTATGCTCACTAGAGGTTCAAACATCGAAATCATCTATTTCTCCAGATCTCCAAAAAGTCTTGGACAATCATTCTAGGGTATTTGAAACTCCCAAAGGCCTCCCACCTTTTCATGATTATGATCATGATATTTATTTGATTCCAGGAAGTGTTCTTACAAACATCAGGCCTTACAGATATCCCTATGCCCAAAAGAGTGAAATTGAACGTATGGTTGCAAAAATTATAGAGGTTGGTATGATTAAACCAAGTGAAAGTTCTTTCTCTGCTCCAATAGCATTGGTTCACGAGAAGGATGGATCATGGCACATCTGTTTGGATTATAGGGAGCTCAACAAGCTCACTATTAAAGATAAATTTCCCATTCCTACCATTGATGAATTATTGGATGAATTACATGGAGAAATTTACTCCACCAAGTTGGATATTTGTTAAGGATATCATAAATTAGAATGAAGACTGAAGACATTCCAAAAGAAACATTTAGAAATCATGAGGGTCGTTATGAATTTTCGGTCTTTATACATAAGGAGTAAGGTATCATCTACGAACTCATGAGGGTCATTATCAATTATAAGCTTTCCTTGTCAGATTCAAAGAGGGCTTTATACATAAGGAGTAAGGTATCATCTATGAATTGTTTAGGATTTTTGACTATAGGAAAATTGAATGCTCTATGGATTAGTTTTGGTGTGATTTCAAGGATATTTTCTCCATTGAAATTTTCCCACAGGTAGAGCAATAAAATTGAAATTCTACCTTAACTCACTCAGAAAAATTCACTAGCAATGAATATGAAATGAACTATGAAACATAACAAGATACATATGAAACATTAACATTTGCTACACTCACAACCACATGAATCTCATGAAACAAAGCCACTACCTTTCATTAATCCTCTATAAAAAATATACAATGCAGAAATTGAGTTTCTTTCCCACAGTCTCCCATAAGTTACAAGCCAACTAACCAATTGCTTTGCAAATGGTTTTCATACAATATATAGAATGTGACATGAAGAGATAGAACGCCCAAGGGTTGGGGAGTTAGTCGAATCATTGCAAAATGAAGGTGGAGAGCCAAACATCAGCTACAGGTGTAGCACCAAAAACATAAAAAATGGTTTGGGTGGCCCTTTCCCTTCCTTTGCCACTTGGATAACTGACCATGCCGAAAAACTGAAGTGCATATGAGTGGGCCCACTTAATAAAAGTCGGGAATCCTCCTCCTGTGCGTCACGCTCTTTTCCAGGTGACTTATGGAGGCCTTCTGGGTGTCCCAATTGAGCGCAGGACAGCTCGGTGGAAAGGTATTTTAGTCTACTTTCTAACTCAACTAGATTTTTTCAATTTGGAGTTCATTTGCCCTGTCAAAGATCAAATCTCCCAAGACTGGTCAAAATGTGCCAAATGAGGCTGCCTAAAGGTAGAGTGTTGTTACAGTCAACTTTTGAATGCCTTACTCAACTCCAAATGGAGTTCATGATAGCTCATTGGAAAGATAATTGTCTTTCGTTTTCATTGGAATCATCAAGAAAGTCATTTGGCCAACCAAGCTAGGAGAAAAATGGATTTTCCCGAGGTCGCTCCAAAGGTGCATCAATTCTTCCGAGGCAATTGTAGTTTTGACATTTCTTCAAAAACATGACACCTGTGTAAAATGTGAAGGAGGTTTTTCTTCCTTGGTATGTTTTGGACAAAACCCTCTCTCAGTTTTTTCAAATTCATATTTCCTTCGTCAAAAACATCATTTGAGTGGAACCTACCCTGATGTGGGCAACAAGAGATTTGTCGAAATGAAGCGAAATGAAGGGGATAGGGAGCTTCTAAATTCTTGAGGAAAATTTGGGAAGTATGAAGGGATGTTAGGAAGTAGGGGAAAGTGGAATCTCAGACATTGAATGAGGGGAAGGGGTCCAAAAAGGCAAAACACAGGCCCAACCTAGAAAATTGCTAAGTTGTAGCAAGAAACTAGGGTTTGTGCGAAAATGAGGAATTTGGGGAATCTCAGTGATGGGAAGTGTTTGATAAGGTATTTTAAGGATAAGGGAAGGTGTATGAACATCAGGATACAATTTTTGCTGATGATTTGACCGTCCAAGAGAAATTGCCTTCAAAACCCTAGGAGAGAGAAATGACCTTACCTAGGCGCAATTGAAGCATGAACAAGGTGTAAAATGACCCAGTGGAACTTGACATGATAATGAAAACCCTATGAATGATGGTAGACTCATCTGAATAGTGACATAGACCATCATCTGGACAACTTTGAAAGGAGTGAAAGCAAACCCTAGACCTAATGCCTAGTGACCAAGTTTTACTTGAAGACTCACTGAAATGATAGAATTTGACCTTGACACCTTAAAATCACTTGTGTAAGAGCATGTTTGATCACTGGAAGAAGGATGCAAAGGTTGACACTAACATGGAGAGTGAAGTGAAAGTATGCACCTAAGTCAATCAACCATGCCTCATGATCAACATGTGTACTTGAAGAAGCCAAGTGCACATCCCCACCTTCATCTGAGGTGGTTTTTGCCTCTGTAGAAGGAGCATCTTCAGATCCCTTTCCTTTGTTAGGAGCTTTATATTTATAGTCCCTTTTGTAGTTCCCTTCCTTTCCGCATTTCCAACAACCCACCTTTACAAGTTTTCCTGGAGATTTAGATCTGCCACTCAATGACTTATTTTTGTTTCTGTTCTAGGACCGTCCTCGTACATACAAGGCATCACCATTCTAGCTCTCCATATTTTTCCATCTCATCTCCTCTGTCAGCAAGGATGAGACTATTTCATCAAACTACAAGGCAATTGCATTTTTTCCTATTGCAATAACCAGACTACGTTGCGCGTTTGACCAAGGGACTGATGCAAAAATTACTAAAAAAAGTGCAGCGCCAAAGAGGAAATGCACAACACCACTTTCAGGTCCCTTTTGGCTGCCTTCTCAGTGTCCACATTAGGCACAATATATCTCTTTGGAAATCTTGTTGAGTCTACTTTCCAGAACATCTTAAATTTTTCAATTTGGAGTTCATTTGCCCTATCAAAAGCTCAATCTACCAAGACTGGTCAAAATATGTAGAACAGTGCACATCACCAAGAGGAAACACGCAGTGCCACATTCAGGTCCCTTTTGGATACCTTCTCAGTGTCCAAATTAAGTGCAGGATATCTCTTTGGAAATTTTGTTGAGTCTACTTTCCAAAACATCTTGAATTTTTCAATTTGGAGTTCATTTGCCCTATCAAAAGCTCAATCTCCCAAGATTGGTCAAAATGTGCAGAATAAGGCTGCTAAAATTTAGAGGGTTGTTGCAATAAACTTTTTGAGGTCTTCATAAACTCCAAATTGAGTTCATGGGAGCTCATTGGAAAGCTCCCTGTGTCTAGCTATCATTTGACTAATCAAGAAAGTCTCTTGGACATTCCAACTAGGAGAAATCTTGATTTTCCCAAAGTCACTCTAGAAGTACAGCAACTTGCCTGAGGCAAATGATGTTTTGGACATTTCTACCAAACCATGAGACCTGTGTAAAACCTGAAAGAGGCTTTTCTTCTTGAGTCTATGATTGACAAAAACCTCTCTCACCTTTGTCAAATTCATCTTTTCTTGCTCAGAAACATCATTTGAATAAACCTATCCCGATGTGTGGAAGAGGGGTGTTATAGACATATTTGGGCACTGCAACCCCAATCACATATGTCCAGAAACCAAGGGCTTCTGAGTCATTAAAAGTGTTGTTCCATGCCCTAAAGGAACAAGGTTAGCTGATTACATCATCTCCCAGAAGTTCTCCACAGAAAACTACTCAGAACTGGTCAAAAATGGACCATACAGACTGCTCAGTGCTAAGGGTGTGATGCATCTCACCTGCTCAGTGCAAAAAGTGTGATGCATACTGAAAATCCCTTCTGTAGGGTACAATGGGCGAGAGTAGACAAATGGCAGAGATAGTTTGCAAGGTGGATGATCATGGAATCTTCCAGAAAACTTCTCCTGTGACACTTGCCTCTCTGAATTCGCCCAGGGAATGAGTAAGAGATCATCAATCTCCAAGTGGAATCAAGAACTATCAGAGAGAATACACTAATCAAAATCATAAGAAGCTAACTCACTCCCTGCAATCATCTATATATGGATCCCTCATCCCAGAGATCCAAAGGTTGGAATCTTGTATCTTGTAAGGAAGTGTTGTTGGTTTCCTAGTGGAACATCATAGTGTTGGGTGATCTAAGGTTTTCATGAGGTGAAGAAGGGCTTTCATGCTGGGAGGATGAAACTGGGTTAGATCAATGGGTTGTAATCCTCTCTTCTAATCTTTACATCAATAAATCTATTCAAGTTTTCCTCAACATTCTTGTATGTCTGATAATATGTGTATTTGTGTGGTCAATATATATTTGGACCTATATTGTTTATGATTATAGTTCTCTGCACTTTGAAGGTATTATGCTGCTTTGATTTTATAGGTACTCTTTGAAGCGGAGTGATCAAGGAAAGAGCGGCAAAGATCTGTTAGAGAAGAGAAGGAACAAGCGAGGAACCAAGCGAAAGATCGAGGTTGGTATTCTTTGATCCTCTCCTATCTATTTCTCGTAAAGGAAAACAAAAGTAACTTTAATCTGTTTGTTTCTAAGATAGCTACTCGTATTAGTGGGACTAGCAGCTCTGCATAGACACTAGATTTCCCGATAACAAAATGGCAACTCCGCTGGGGAGTGAATATCTTGTTTGCTTATCTATATTTGTTTGCTTTATAAACTTATAGACGGAGCCTAAAGTCAAGCCATCTAGCCTTCGAATTGCATTTGCTATGCAAGTGCAAAGTAGATCAATGGTGCTTCAGTCTATCTCTGGGTTTTGTTTATAAACTGAACAAATGATTTGCAAACATCCTAATTGCCCTGGTGGTGGCTCAAGTAGCCTCATTAGATCAGCCCCTATGATTTGCATTTACTAACTATCATGTGCTCGGCTTAAATCCCTGAATTGAGCTGCAAAGTGTGACCAAGAACCCAGTTGAAGTCTCGTCCCTGGACCATCGCACCTTCTCCTCTTGGGAATCTAGATGCATTGCACCTCTCATGTGCAGTAGGTGATATGCATCACTCTTTCTCTGTGTTACAGGTGCGATGACCAGATAAGACCTCTTCTGCTTCAAGATTTTGGTTTTTTTGTTCAATCTCTTTAGCTTTATTCAAGAGTTTTGTTGTATATGATCAATATACCACTGTGGAAACTCCCTTCCTTTGCATGATTCAACCTCCATAGTACAAAGAACTGTAAATGTTTTTTATGTATTGTTCGCCATTTACAGTTCTCCTTTACAAAGAAGTAGCGGAATCAAGCTGTTGTCTTTTGATTTGGAAGTGTCGCAAGTGTCGTTTTAAGTCAAAGAAAAGAATCCTACTATTCTTGATGGTCAATTACACCGTTACACTTGTATTTGATTTGAATTAATAGTTTTTCAAGTGTCGAAAGCAGTTTTCAATTCAAAATCACAAAGGGTCGTCATTATATTCTTTCGTCTTTTGAGAAGAAAATCCTTAGTACTGTCGCTTGAAACGATTCAGTTTTGTACTTAGCATTCTTTTTGTCATTCACACATTAAGAAAGCGAAAACAAATACATGCATGTGCATTCGCATTTAGACTGGTTGTTGACTTTGATTTAGGACAGTGCATCTAGTGTGTGCTCTTTGCTCTATGTTGAAAGAATCATGTTTCTCTTTCCTTAGTAGCTAGGATTTTCATTTCAAAAAGAAGATTAAATGATTTTTTTCATCTTAGATTGCATTTTAGGAATTGTATATCTACATCACATGGTGAATCTGAAAGGAAAACTTCTTAAGAAATATCAACTGTAAAATAAATTCAATGAACATAAAAATGCTTTGGAACCTAACGCACAACATTTAGAAGTCTAGGCTAGAGACGTATTCCAGCGTCGTAAAGCCTGGTAACTATCACTTTCATCGTAGGTTGGGTGATTCCTCCTCTTTGAGACAACAAGTGCCAGTACAGACTTGTGCTCCCACATACCGTCGATTATATATTGGGATACCACAATAGGCTATATCCTTTATCCTTAGGAATCCGTTTCTGCCACCCTATTGATCGCAATGCACTGAACACAACATTCGAGAAGATTGACTGCCGTACCATAAAAAGTATTCTGCAGTTTTGCGATTTGTTTGGTAATCCCTCTGTCTAGATTTCCAGAGTAGTCTCTTTCGTTCCTTTTCAAACTCAAAGGAAAAGGTCCATATGAGCACTTGTCACTTCAAGCTCATTAAAAATCGAAGGCGACTAGAGTCATCTTTAGCTTTTTCTCGACTCTTAAAAACTAAAAAAGCAAGTTGTGTCAAAGCATCTAAAATTCATTTAATTCGGAATCAATTTGCCCTTATTTTGAGTTGATCAATTAATCTGCAATTGTGGTAGAAATTCAATCGAAACCACATCATTCATGGAGATTAATGAGTCAACCATATTTGACTTCAGAAACGAAACTATTCTGGAAAAAGCAAACTCACTTAACCAGATAAAAGTCCCCTAGTTTGCTTGAAACTTGTGTTCCAACATCCTCAGGGACTCCGGTTACTTCAAACATCTTTGGTACCCCTGCCTTTACAGAAGAAGTCCAACGGCCACAAGAGTACATTAGAATTGATCCTAGTGTAACGGTAAATGCTTCTATCCCTAAACTGACTACATCTACAACTGATTCGGAAGGTGTTACCCCTCTAGTGACTGTCGCTGTAGAGTCTATACCTTCTTCGGCACCAGAAAGATTTCACAAACCTTACGGTATACCTCTCCCACATAGATTGATTACTATAGAAGAGATTGTGGAGGATCCTCCATCTAGTACTCCATTGCATTTTGGAGCTGGAATCACCCTATATCCTTCTTCATTAGAAGTTAGTCTCCCTTCATCGCAAGTTCCTGTAGAATCACTAGGAAATATTTTGGATAGACTAGATATGTCTGAACAACCATCGACATCTAGGACTGTGTCATCTGACGTAGTAGTAGCAGAACCTCCTGCTGCTACTACAACAATATTCGTTGGTGTACCATCTGTCCCAACTAGCCCTCAACTGGTAGATGGAGTCCATCCAGGAACTATTTCAACAGTGTGGTCTGTTCGCGTTTGTTCGTCCAAAATATTATCTGGAATCTCTTATGTTGAGTCTCAACAAATTGATCCTTTGCAACAGTATCAATTTGGGCAGTCCTGTCCCCAAAGGCCAATCATTCCTTTGAGCACTCGATTGCCACCATATGGGGGGTAGTATGCCCTTTCATTGTTTCCTCCAGGAGAACAACCATATGGGAGTTCGCAACAGAGTTCGGGTCATGCTGGAATTACATCCAGCGGTTGGGTGCCAATACTGCCTCAAAAACCAAGAGTTGTATACTCAATGCAACAAAGCCTACCTGCGTCGAATATCCCCACTACACCATCCATTGTGACAGTGTCACAAGTACAAGCGTTTCCTATTGTATGCCAACCTCAATTTTCTCAGGTCGCAATACAATAGCCTCCTGTTTCCATGACACAGCCGCAATCACCTATTAGTGGCTCCCTAGCCGAAGCAACCCAGGTTCAAATGGGTACTATTACCCCTCATCTTATTCAAACAGCCAATATTGGACAATAGCAAATGGTTTCACAACCATGGTTGGTGCAATATCAACAACCGCAATTCCAACAAGTTTACCAAGGATCTGAGCAACAAATCTTTGCAAGTAATGGGCAACCGTATATTCAAAACGGTCAACATCAATCATTTCATAGTGGTTATGCCCATCAACCTTACCAAAGTTACCAACATCAAATGCACTATGTTGTTATGCAAAGACCCACTGCACAGGAAATCCCATCTTATCCTGGGTATGCTTCGTCGAACCTGAATCAACAATTACCCTTCGTGGAAACTTTAGAGTTACCGGATCTAAATTGGCTAACAAACGATCCAATTGCTTATGCTCCTTGGTGGCCGGTGATTCCTCATAAACGTTCGTTAGATATTCCTAAATTTAATGGAAATTTAGGTGAAGACCCATCGAATCATGTGATGACCTTTCATTTGTGGTGTTCATCCAACACTCTAAATGATGATTCGATAAGGATTTGCCTTTTTCAGTGAACGTTAACTGGTCCAGCAGCAAAATGGTACATTGAATGGCCTAGAGCTTCATTTGATAACTTCAACACCCTTGCCATAACCTTTTTAACCCATTTTCAGTTACCCATAAGGTACGAAACAGGAATAGATCTTCTTACCAATTTCAAATAGATGACAGCCACTCACATATCTGATCATATCCATGAGAGGCGACGTGGTCGTAGAATGGTGAAAACATATGTTCCTGATCAGCTGTTAGCTGAATCATTTATTAATTCATTGTTACCTTCTATCACAGAAGATGTGGCAAAGGGAGGGGTCGTCACTGAAGAGCAAGTCATTGCTCGTGCGCAATATCTAGACTTGATCTATACTCAGTCTGGCATGCTCTACGACAAAATCCCTGATGCTCCTAGACTGGAATTTTCCGTTCCTCCTCCTCCTAAATCAAACAAAGACTCTCATACTGGTGATGGTGTGATAGGTACAACTAGCACGAAAACCGTAAAGTCTACATCAAAGAAAGCTCGTATGGTTTCTAGTCAAAATGAAAATGAAGAACTTCTCGCCTCAAAGGTAAATGTTGTGTCGACTGACAAAGGTAGAGAACCGAAGCAACCAAGAGGCAAGAAGAAAAAGAAATGGAAAAAGAAGAAGCAGGATAAGTCATCTCTTGAAAAACCTTCTGCAAACCCTTCTAGGCAAAGGAAACCACCTACAGGGTGTCAGATATGCGATGAGGATCATCAGATGAGAGATTGTCCACATAAAGCTGAAGTTAATAAACTCTTTAAGAGTTCAAAAACCTCAGTGTTATTAACTGATCCATTTCCAAACCCAATAACCAATCTGGTTGCTAGTGATAATGCTTCCCCATCCCAAGTGCTTATGTTGTCCATTTCAAAACAACAAAATGATGCTTTGATATTAACAAGGAAAAAAGATTACGGGAATCCACAGCTGTCGAACAATAAGGCTACTAGTCAAACTAGTAGTTCGACAACAACTTCAATCGAAGTTGTGCCACCGATTATTCCTGAGCTAACAATAAAGCCGCCAAAGGGAGTAGTACACAAATCGACATTTAATCCTCATGCTAGAGCAGCACAGAATTATAATATAGTAGAGGACCTGGCCCAATCACTGTCCGCTATGTCGACACTTGAGGTACTGCAAAATTGCCCCTCCCAAAAGTAAGCTCTAATATCAGCAATATGTGGGATTGACCCAACGGATTCCAATCTTGTGACCTTTAATCATAAAGGATATGACCCTCAGTTACCAGCTCAACTTGCTTTCCTTATTCAAGTGAAAGCCCTCAACAAAACTATTCATCGAATGATTATTGATGAGGGAGCATCTACATGTATTATGTTGATGAGTTGCTGGAAAACTTTAGGCTCCCCACCCTTGTCGCGATCGTCAACGACGTTGAAAGCATTTGATGGATGAACATACACTCCATACGGGATTTTAAGTAACTTGCAAGTCGAACTAGGGGGCAAGACAATAGAAATTGATGTTGAAGTTATCGACGGAAACCTCGATTACAACATCTTACTAGGAAGGCCCTGGATATATGCTATGGCCGCTGTTGTGTCAACATACTTCAGAAAGATTGCATTTCCTTTCCAAGGAGGAATTACAATCGTCAACCAACAAATGTTTCTCCCCAACAGTTCACAAGTTACAGGAAGCATTCCGATGATCCACGGGAGCTCTCAGTCGCTTCAAAATATCAGAGTAATCCTACTAAAAGACCCTACATTGATGGTTACTTTTGCCCTACTGCCTCCAAACAATCTGGCAGAAGTGGCCATGGTGGGAACCTGCACATGATATCTTCTAGATTCAGAAGATTCCTGAACATTTTGTTAGCATGGATCATCGCCCTAATAGAAATATTGTAGCAATCAATTTTCTTGGCCTGGGGGGCAAACTCATATCAACGCTCATCGAGTGTCTGGATAAAAAGGTTTAAGGAATATGGCAACTCTTCAGATCCTTGGTCGCATGCACACTCTACAGACGAAGGAATCATTTAATAAATGATGATAGGAGAGGCACCATGGGAAGATTACCACCATCGTTCCCATCTTCCCGATTAACAACGAAGATTATTCCAGTGACCTTAATCATCCTTCACTTTTTTATTTTCTATCAAATACTATAAATACGATGGATTCTGAGGATGGTTTTTATCTCGTGTCGACCTCGTTAAAAAATGAAACAAGGAGTCATGAGGATAGTTCTTTTACTATGTCAACCTCATTAAAAAATGAAACAACTCCCTTTCTAAATCGAGTCTTTCAAATATATCAAAGGTAAACCTTCATTCCAACCACCTCGTTGAATGCAATGAAGCTTGGGGGGCATGCACCTCGATTTGCATTATTATGCTGGGGGCATGTGAACTTATAACAAGCATGGTTTTTCGTTTCAAGCTTATGCAAACATGAAACCTAATATGAGCAGTGTTACAGTAGGGTTCAAGCTCGTTAAAAGATAAACCCACCATGAGCAGTGTTACTGCGTGGTTCAAGCTCGTTAAAAAATAAACCCGCCACGAGCAGTGTTACCGCATAGTTAAAGCTCGTTAAAAAATAAACCTGCAACGCGCAGTTTTATGCGAAGTTCAAGCTCAATAAAAATTAAACCTAAGGAATGAGAAAATGTTCCCCCAAATTTTAAGCTCATTAAAAAATGAACCAACCTCTGGTAAATAACCATTGCAAATGCATTATAATCAGCTTTTTGAGCCCTGGTTGTGTTCTTACCATCACCTCCACTCTGTTTTAGCTGATCATGCACCTCCATTTTATTGTTTACCCTTTCGAGGAACAACTGCGATGAGTGATTCTGTTAGCCATCCTTGTGACACTGCCATGATTGGAAAATTCCAAACCTTACCTGGAATCAGTAGCTACCTGAAAATATCACTCGTTCCTAAAAAACGAGTCTCCTTTAAGCTCTTTTCATCTGACTCGTAAAATATGAAAAGATTGCCAAGCAATTGGCCTCTCCAACTCGTTAAAACTATTGGAAGTGCTATCCCTCCTCTAGATTTTAATCTTTTTGGACTTGAGGGATTACTGCACAAAAATATTGAGCGCTTGTTTTGTTCGGCTCGTTAAAACTATTGAAAATTCATCCCTTTCATATTATTTTATACTTTTTTGGACTTAAGAGATTATATGACGAAAAAGGATTACTAGAGTTTCCTTTCCATCCCTTTTCAGACTCTCTAAAATTGAAAAAGGACCGAGTTGTCTTTGTCATTAAATTCGTTAAAACTAATAGCGACAAAATTGTCTATATAGACATGAACGAGTTTCACTGTCGCTAGGCTCGTTAAAACGTAGCGACGGGTTTGCCCGAAGGGAAAATTATAGAACAAGCATATGTTATCCTCCTCAAGCTTGATAAAAATAAAGAGGTATTGGTCAGGAATGACTGGGGAAAATTGGGAAGAAAACTTGAAGAAACTTTATTTGTAGCGAGTCACTCTTGAACATGACACTTTCACTCCATCACCATGATTGAGTCGGGTTGGGTTATTCCGTTCACCGGTCATACTACCATTGTTCCATCATACCACCATCTTTGGGTTAACGCTACAATCCATTCAGTGTCGCCGATATGTTCAAGAGAAGTCGATCAGAGAATTCACCAACCCATCTTGTGTCTCATCCACTGCAATACCTTCACGCTTCATTCCTTCATGACTCCCACCCTGAACCCTGTATCATCAGATCGTTTTCACCTCCACAAAATCATTTGTTCCGTTCCGTGTCATAGATGTGGGATTCATTAAGGCCATCCTACGATAGGTTACTTCTTGTCGACGAGCTCATTATCCAAGAAGTCGACCTAGGGACAACACTTTTAGTACCTTGAAGCTTCTATGCCTCAATGGCAATTTTCTCACTTCCGGTGACAGGTTTACATCAATGGCCTTCGACCGAGAGATTTTGCGCGGTGTTCGACGTCAAGTCCCATTTTCACATCACGCAAATTGTACTGTAGTACCTTGAGGGTCATCATCATTATCGATGATTCCTCTCGCGCCTGTTAATAACTTACATCATTGGCTGGTAATTAGGCGATGTCTTTCCATGTTCGACTCCAGAACATTTTTCACATGGATCGACTTGTACTTCGAGTGAAGATTGGATGAGTTTGAAGACCCTGGATCTAGTTTCATCCATCCGGGCTATGATATATTCAGGAAAATAAATACATCAAATGTACATCATTGCTACACAGATGATCATATGAATCAAAGGATGATGGCTCTATCAGAATCATCAGTCTTCCATACAGACAGTTGTTTGTCCTATATACATGAAAATGGAGTTATAAAGCTGAGCATCGGAATGATTGCCTCAGCTAGATCATGAAAATTTATGAAGATAATGTATTGTATTGTATCTTATTACAGGTTGCCTTCTAGTTCAAAAAACCTCGGATATTCATGATAAATCATTTCACCCGACATCAAACATTTTCGACCTCATGCTTTAGGGGGCAACTTTTATAGACATATTTGGGCACTATAACCCCAATCACATATGTCCATAAAACAAGGGCTTCTGAGTCCCTAAAAGTGTTGTTTCATGCCCTAAAGGAACAAGATTAGCTGATTACGTCATCTCCCAGAAGTTCTCCACCGAAAACTGCTCAGAACTAGTCAAAACTGGACCATACAGACTGCTCAGTGCTAAGGGTGCGATGCATCTCACCTGCTCAGTGCAAAAAGTGTGATGCATAATGAAAAGCCCTTCTGTAGGGTGCGATGGGCGAGAGTAGACAAATGGCAGAGACAGTTTGCAAGGTGGATGAACATGGAATCTTCCAGAAACTTCTCCTGTGACACTTGTCTCTCTGAATTCTCCCAAGGATGAGTAAGAGACCATCAATCTCCAAGTGGAATCAAGAACCATCAGAGAGAAGACACTAATCAAAATCCTAGAAGCTGACTCACCCCCCTGCAATCATCTATATATGGATCCCTCATCCCAGAGATCCAGAGGCTGGAATCTTGTATCTTGTAAGGAAGTGTTGTTGGTTTCCTGGTGGAACATCATAGTGTTGAGTGATCTAAGGTTTTCATGAGGTGAAGAAGAGCTTTCATGTTGGGAGGATGATGTTGGGTTAGATCAATGGGTTTTAATCCTCTCTTCTAATCTTTACATCAATAAAGCTATTCAAGTTTTCCTCCACATTCTTGTATGTCTGATAATAAGTGAATTTGTGTGGTCAATATATATATGGTCCTATATTGTTTATGATTATAGTTCTCTGCACTTTGAAGGTATTATGCTACTTTGACTTTACAGGTACTCTTTGAAGCGGAGTGATCAAGGAAAGAGTGGCAAAGATCTGTCAGAGAAGAGAAGGAACAAGCGAGGAACCAAGCGAAAGATCGAGGTTGGTATTCTTTTCTCCTCTCCTATCTATTTCTCATAAAGGAAAATGAAAGTAACTTTAATCTGTTTGTTTCTAAGATAGCTACCCATCTTAGTGGGACTAGCAGCTCTGCATAGACACTAGATTTCCTGATAAAAAGGGGATTTGTAGAAATGAAGGGAAGTGAAGGGGATGAGGGGCTTCTAATTTCTTGAGAAAAAATTTTGGAAGTAGGGAGGGATGTTAGGAAGCAGGGGAAAGCACAATTTCAAAGATTGAGTAAGGGGAAGGGGTCCAAAAGGGAAAAACACAGGCTTAACCTAGAAAAATGTCAAATTGTAGCAATAGGCTAGGGTTTGTGGGAAAATGATGAATTTAAGGGACATCAATGATGGAAAGCGTTTAAGAAGGTATTTTAAGGGTAGGAGAAGGTGTATGAGCATCAGGATACAAGTTTTGTTGATGATTTGACCATCCAAGGAAAATTACCTTCAAAACCCTAGGAGAGGGAAATGAGACTTACCTAAGCACAATTGAAACACAAACAAGGTGTAAAATGACCCATTGGAACTTGAAATAATGATAACAACTCTTTGAATGATGGTAAACTCAGCCAAATGGTGACTTGGAACAATATTTGGAAAACTTTGGAAGGAGTGAAAACAATCCTAGACCTAATACCTAGTGACCAAATTTTACTTGAAGACTCACTGAAATGACAAAATTTGACTTTGACACCCTAAGACCACTTTATAAGAGCATATTTGATCACTGACAGAAGGCTACAAAGACTAACATTAACAGCTGGGTTCCAAAGCTTATAACCCTTTAAACCATCCTTATACCCAATAAAGATGCACTTTTCATATTTACTATCCAACTCGGTTCTTTTTTCCTTTGGAACATGTACATATGCATCACATCCAAATATCCTGAGATATGAAAACGAGGGTTTCTTACTAGTCCATACCTCTTGTGGAGTCCTATCCTCCAATGATGATGAAGG
Organism: Pinus taeda; assembly: GCA_000404065.3. Classification (NCBI taxonomy): domain Eukaryota; kingdom Viridiplantae; phylum Streptophyta; class Pinopsida; order Pinales; family Pinaceae; genus Pinus; species Pinus taeda. The sequence continues at coordinate 59,642 of APFE030888365.1, read as the reverse complement.
TGATCTGTTGACTAGGCAACATGCTGTCTCCACCGCCTCTACCTAGAATTCCTATCCTAACCCAAAACCACTGAGCTATACAACACTTCTTACAAAATTCTTCAAATTCCTTGCTGCAAAACTCTCCACCGTTATCTGACCTCAACACCTTTATCTTCTTCTCTATCTGGTTTTCCACTAGAGCCTTAAATTCTTTAAACCTGTCAA
>APFE030888365.1:31394-42994 GCA_000404065.3 Pinus taeda | reverse complement strand
TTGGCGGAATGGAAGAAATGTGTGGCTAGAGCAAGGAGAATCCTTCTAGAGGGAGTTCGAGACCACATAGTCTCAAGTCTCCATGGGAAGGAGACACCATTTTCAATGTGGAAAACATTGAAAGATCTATATCAGAATAGCAACGATTAGAGGAAGCTGGTGTTGAAGGACAAGCTTTGGAAGATCAAGTGTGAAAACGGTGACACGATCTCTACGTATCTAAACAAGCTCATCACATGCAGGGATGAGCTTGGAAGTGTAGGGATCGCAACAGCTAAAGATGACATTGTGAGTCGTGCACTCCTCGGTCTTCCTAAGAGCTAGCATAGCTACCAGGACTCGGTTAATGGAAGAGAGAAAATACCAAATTGGGAATGACTTTGGTCGGATATGATGCAAGAGGGGATAAGAAGAAGCACCAGAGATGGTTCTTCATCCATGGAGGATGAAGAAAACTGTGCCTTAGTGAGTAAGACAAAGAAGGGGAAGGAGAAGGATTCTCTTTCCTCGTCCAGTTCTTCCCAAGGTGGGAAGAAGTTGGACAAATCGAAAGTGTGATGCTTTCATTGTCATGAGGTGGGCCATTTTGCTACAAATTGTCCACTGAGGAAATCCAAGAAGGGATCCATGGAAGGATCAGAAGGTGAGCCACTAGCCTCATAGTTCGAGTTGGATTTCACACTGTTCGCATGCATGGTTTCATCCATGGTGGGAAATGGTAGGTTTCTTGACAATGGAGCTTCTTTCCACATGATTGGTGACAAGATTTTGGTCAGTACTTTGGAGGAGAAAGATCTCCAAGTACTCGTAGTGATGGTTAATGATGAAAAGTATAGTGTCTCAGGTTTAGGCATCATTATTTTTCAGAGGGAGCATGGAGCTCGCATTACCTTGACCAATGTCAAGTATGTACCAGGACTGAAGAGAAATTTGATGTCAATCGCGATGCTGGAAGACAAAGGCTATGATGTAGTTTTCAGTAAGGGAAAGGTTTTCCTTAGACACATCATCACTAGACAGGTGAAGCAGATCGGTTCACGGGTCAAGAACATGTATACTCTTAAGGTTCAAGATGCATGCAAAGCCTTGAGGAGCAAGGAAATTGATGGATACTTAGTGGTTGAGAGGGAGAGTACATTACCTCTCAACATGCAGTGCCAGACGAAGTCTCAGACGATTGTGGAGGAGCCACGATTGGTGAAGTAGCTTTAGGAGGTTTTGGAGCAGCCACAACTAGAGAAGTTGAAAGGAGATTGAGTAGAGACATCTATTCATGCAGAGAATCCAATAGGTGAAATTTCAAGCCAAGTGGGTAGAGGGATCACATGCATCCATACCTCCAGGTAGGAGGTGGGGCGATGTGGACTGATCGTCCCAAGAAGGCTAGAATAGGGGTAGGATCCTTGAAGTACCCAACCTCTTTGATTTGACTTTGCTACAGGAACCCTGACAAGGAGTAGCAGGACTAGCTAAGTGGGTAGAGACAAATGCAGATGGAGTGGCAGAGAGAGCTACAGTGCAGGAGTCCCAGAACTGTGTAGAGCTAACAGACTGCAACAATGTGAGTGGCACAGGAGTGTTGTACCAGTGCAGGATGGCATAAAGGTGTGCAATGGTGCGAGTTGCATGGATTGTTGCAGCAGCTAATAGGTTAGAGAGGGAGCACTTGTCAACAATAGGTAGAGCTTCAGTATCAGAGTATGTTTCTAACCCAACAGAGAGGTCAGTAGGGAGTTTTTTTTGTTTCTAGAGTTGCTGGAGCAACCACACTTGGGAGAAGTGTTGCATGCAGAACATTCCAAAGGTATAAGATCAAGTTTGAGTTGAATGCTTTTCTTGTTGAGAGGGTGTTGAAAATGGCAACAAGAAATGCTAAAAATAGCATTGCTATAAATAGCAGTTTGGGTACGAGTGCTCGATTGAGCAACAGGGAATGAAAAATGGAAGTGCTAAAAATAGCATTGGTATTTTTAGTAGTTCAGGATGGATTCCAATTTTAGTCAGTCCCTGGACTAAAATAGGAAGTAAAATTCAAATTTGAACTTAACAGCTATTTGAAAATAAATTAATTAATTCACCATGAGTTAATTAGTTGTGAAAAGTCAAACATGAAGTCTATGTGAGAACATGCAACAATTTCTCTATTGATTGAGGAACTTATCCATCAGTTAAAGAGATAAGGATGAGTTCTAATTTGAGTTGTAAATAGTTGGCTTAGTTAGCTTAATCAATTCCAGTTAGATTGATTTAAACAGTTTGTTTAAATTAATGTGAGTTCAATTAGTTAATGCATGCTTGCATATAACTGTTGCACTTCAAATAACTGAATATTCTCTCATGAATAACTCATGCATGTCAGTTCAGACAGAGACCTAGTTGATATCAGAGGAGGGACAATGTACTATCAGTTGGATGGATTTTTTTCCTATAAAGGAAGCTCATCCATGGAGAAGGATTTATCTGCTTCGGGATTGCGCAGTTGGATCAGAGGTTAGTGAGTGTGTGAAGAGGCCAATTCACACAAGTGGTTGCACTGGACCCCAAGGAAAATTGCGCAAAGAGATAGGAGGCTTGGAGGTAGAGGAGAAGGTTTGAGAGAGGCCTTTGACTATCTATGAGCAGTAGAGGGATTGCAGAAAGAGAAGGATAGCTTGTGAGATGATTCTTTTTGTAATCAAGACTATATTTCCTCTTGTATGATAATACAGAGTTGGGGTTTTAGGTTGAGGCTTTCCCTGGTTATTTCTTCTGTGTTATGTGTGATTGATTTCTTCTTATCAATTATATGTGTTCAATTGATCTTTCTCAATTCGATTAAGCTTCCACATAACTGTTTGTAGAAGTAGATCAAGTATTGTGTTTTAGTATATTGTATAATTTGTTGATCTACAGTGGGAATTTCTACAGGAAGAAATCTCAGTTGTTTTATTTATGAAACATGAATAATTTCTGCATTATTTATTCAACAAAAAAACATATGCAGTGAGAATTGAATGGATCTCAAAAACAAGTGAAACACAAAAAAATGTAAATCCACATTCTAGAAAAAATAGAGGTTTATAAGTACAAGATCCTATGAATTTTGATCCTAACAATATGCATCATTATTTTGTGGCAATATGATGCATGAAAAGGGTAAAGAGAATTCTTAACTCAGATGTAAATATTCCAGGATAATTGTACTACTGTGGCAAGATAATCCATGAAAAGGGTGATGACAATTCTTAACACGATTGTAAAGATTTGAGGATAACAATGCTACTCCGATTTACTGTCATATTTGTAGTTATTATGTGAACTTTGTCAAAAATTTTGAATATTATATTTGTGTAATGGATTCTCTCAAAACAACAAATACCATAATTTCCTCCTGGTTTGACAAACTTTAGAGAACTGTGACTTGGCTTTGAGCCAACAGTGGGTGACGATCCATCTACGGAAATTAGAAGATTAAACATCTAGAACCTAATATTGAATAGAGCATTATTTTATTCATCTCTTTTTACATGCTTAATTTTCATAGTGGTTCAACATCGATGATCCATCTTTTTCATACTAAGAATCCGTAAATCTTTTGTTTATTCCAATTTTTAGTTGTTACAAAATTTGAATTGAATATAGTTTTAAGATGATTTTAATATTTCTCCTTTCTCTTGTTGTTCATGGATGCATATTCATCAATTAATTGTTTTGGTTTTCTAGTAAATTTAACACATTAATTGTTTTGGTTGTCTAGTCAATTTAACACATTAATTGTTTTGCTTGTCCAGTCAATTTAAATGCATGCAACTAACCTGTAGAGGACTGTAGCATTAGTTATAATTATTATAATGTATCTACGATCTTATGATTTGGACTAGCTTCGTGATGTATTGGTCTAAGTTTGATTTTTTTGTTTCCTTAAAGCTTTTAACCTTGGAATTGTTTGTTTTAAAAAATATTCTACTCTTTCTCAGTAAGAGAAGATGAGTAGAATTGTTTGTTATAAGAAATCTTCTACTATTTCTTAGTAAGAGCAGATGAGTAGAATTGTTTGTTTTAAAAAATATTCTATTGTTTCTTAGTAAGAGAAGATGAGTACAATTGTTTGTTTTAAAAAATATTCTACTCTTTCTCAATATGAGCATATGAGTAGCTCATGCTTTAAACAACAAAGCAAGAAATTGAAGGGCAGAAGTGATTTTGATCTATATTCTTCCAAAAACTTGTCCTAAACACAAACAAAATAACTTCAAAAGAAGCAAATAAGCAAATATATTGTTGGAGAAATTTGGACTTTGCTAAAGACAACATTATCATCACCACAGACTAGGGAAACCCTTGTTGACACTCTCAAAGTATTATGATGTTAGGTCCCTATACTACTAGTGTAACCCCTTATTGTTATTACTGCAACCCCCTTGTTGTATTACTGTGTGCATATAGTCCCCATGTTGTTACTATTATACCCCATAGAAGACCACTATTGTTATTGTTTGTGCCCCTACAATATTATTGTTATGTAGGCTCTGATTGTATTGGAACCCCTTAGACTCCTATATATAGAAAGGAGGTCTTGTCATTTGTATCATGCAAGAGTTGTTCATTTGTGTAATGTAAAAGAAATTTCCCCCTTGAAGAGATTGATTTTTAAGTCATTGATCTATCTTTTCTATCTTTTTGTGAGTTGGTTTCATACATTTGGTATCAGAGCTTTGGATTTTAGGGTTTTGTTGCTCCAAATAGGTCATCGGGGAATTTTCGATATAACTTTTTCTCTATGAAGTTTCAGAGGCTAAAAAAAAAACCATTTGAGCCAAAATCGTTCTGAACCTCGGGACCGAATTTCCAATCTTGTCTCACTATATGTTCAGAGATAGGATCTGATGAAGTTAGCATTTTTCCAAGCTCCAGAATTCCATTGCAAACAGGTCATCGTGGAATTTTCACTTAATTTTTTTTTCTACGAAGGTTAAGACTTTGAAATTAAAATCCATTTGAGAGGAAATCTTGATGAATCTTAGGCCAAAATTTCAGATCTTGTTTCACTATATTGTCGGAGATATTGTCCAAGACATTTAGGGTTTTTGCAGGATCCCGAATTACATCCCAAATAGGTGACTTGGGGAAAATCGTCATAACTTTCTTTCTGAGCATCAGATTGAAATTTCATAAAATGTTATAGAAATAGAACAACTTTTAGTTTTCTGTGTATCAGTTTCAGGTCGTAAGGTTGAAACAATCACATTTGGGACTTCGTATAATTTCACTCTATTGAACCAGTATATAATCAGGTGATCGTGGGAGATTTAGCATAACTCTTCCTTGGAAAATCCAATCTTGATCAGACTTGCGGGGTTGGAAAAAGGAAGCAAAGGGATACTGCAGGACACAATTTTAGACCTTGGAGATCTGAAATTACAAAGATACAAAAAATTCAATATTGAGCTCCTACAAAGTGAAAAAATGTTGTCTAGTTTTTTTAATGTTTTGCATAAGTTTGGTTGAAAAATTAGTTTGAAGGAATTCAAAGGGCGTGGAAGCTAAGATGGATGGTATAGAAGAAAAAATTAAAGGCAACATGTAAGTTTGAAGACAGATTTGAAAAAGTTGCTACAAGAAATGCTTACTAATGGCAAAAGAGTAGTAAAGGAAACTCATGATGAGAACAAAACAAATGTTAATCAGGATTTCATAGACTCTAACGTTGGATTGAAAACCCAACATGTTCCAAAGGTCAATATGAGGAAGTTTGATGGCAAGAATCCCATAACATGGATACTATAGATGATGCAATATTTTGATCTCCATAATGTGCAAAGCACACAAAAAGTACGCATTGCAACTTTATATTTGGAACCAAATCAGTTTGTATGGTGTCGATGGCTTTTGTCTTGTAAACAATTTTTCATTTGGGCAATTTTTACAGAAGAAATGATAACACATTATGAGGATACAAAAACGAACACCTTTTTTAGCCAATTGATAAATCTCAAACAAAAGGGTTTAATGATGGAGCACACTGAGGACTTCCAAAAATTGAATACAAGGGTAAAAGATATTTGAGAGGAGCATAGGATTGATGTGTTCATAGGGCCTTTAAAGGATAACATGCAACATGAGGTTCACCTTTGGGAACCTAATTCATTGGAGAAGCCATTCAGGTTAGCAAGAAAAATAGAAAGAAAAATTATGGCAACAAGGAAGCCTACCACACAACTATAAATATGGAAGTATTGTTTCTCCTAGCCTTTCACCACCTATAAGGTTGACACCACAACAATTGGAAGAAAAAAGAGAAAAAGGGCTTTGTTACAATTGTGATAGAAAATACACTAAAGGTCATAAGTGCACTGAGAATAAATTAATTTACATAGATGGGAAAGAGGAGCAAGAAAAGGAACAAGAAACATCAAAAGAAGAGGACATACACCAGGAACCAGTCCCAGAGAAACAAGAAAAGAATCTAACCATATCTTCTAATGCATTGATAGGAATTATCACTCCTCAAACTCTCAAGATAAAAGGGCATATCAAGAAGAAAAAGGTAATAGTGTTGATTGATTCGGGTAGTACCATAATTTTATTCATTGTAAGATAGTCAAGGAATTGAATTGTTTCTATATCCAGCACCAGAGTGTCAAGTAATGGTTGCAAATGGAGGAACCATAAATTTCTTTGGAAAGTGTCATAATATCAAGCTATCCATGGGAGAATATGTCTTGAATAGTCCAATTCTTTCCATTCCAATCGGTGGTGTAGATGTTGTACTAGGAGTCCAATGGCTACCATCTTTGGGTACGATAGCTTTTAATTTTCAAGAACTTTTCTTGAAATTTTTTTGGGAAGGAAAGGAAGTTGAATTAAGGGGCATCAAAGGGAAATTGGGAAAGATAATCAACTCCAATAGCACGACAAAGCTTCTAATAAAGAACAACGGGGTGTAATTTCACAATTATGTTCACTAGAGGTTCCCACATCGAAATAATATATTTCTCAAGATCTCCAAAATGTTTTGGACAATCATTCCAAGGTATTTGAGACTCCTAAATGCCTCCCACCTATTCGTGGTCATGATCATGCTATTCATTTGATTCCAGGAAGTGTTCCCCCAAACATCAGGCCTTATAGATATCCATATGTCCAAAAGAGTGAAATTGAACATATGGTTGCAAAAATGCTAGAGTTGGTATAATTCAACCTAGTCAAATTTATTTCTGCTCCAGTGGTATTGGTACACAAAAAGGATAGATCATGGTGCATGTGTCCGAATTATAGGGAGCTCAACAAGCTTAGAATTAAAGATAAATTTCCCATTCCTGTCATTGATGAATTCTTGGATGAATTACATAGAGCAATTTACTTCACCAAGTTGGATCTTCGTTCAGGATATCATAAAGTCAAAATGAAGACCGAAGACATTCCAAAAACAACATTTAGGACTCATGAGGGTCATTATGAATTTTTGGTCATGCCTTTTGGCCTTATTAATGCGCCTTCTACATTTCAAGGTTTGATGAATTCCATTTTCAAACCCTTACTTAGAAAATATGTGTTAGTATTTTTTGATGATATACTAATCTACAACAAGTCTTGGAAGGATCATGTTCAACATGTTGACATGGTGCTCAAACTATTGGAGGAGAAAAAAATATATACAAAAAACTCCAAATGTTTTTTTGGAATACAAGAGGTGGAATTTTTGGGTACTCAGTTAACTCATAGCTCATTTTATCATCCTCAATCGAATGGGAAAAATGAGAAAGTGAACAAATGTTTGGAAAGATATCTTCATTGATTTGTATCTGATAAACAGACAAAATAGGTCAAGTGGTTGCCTATCGCTGAATGGTGGTATAACACTTCCTTCCATACTGTAGCAAAAATGCCCCCATTTATGGCACTTTGTGGATATCATCCACTGTCCATCACATCATCTTTAAAAGAAAATTCTAAGGTTTAAGCAGTGGAAGTTCACATCAAGCATCAACAAGTTCTCAAACTTCTAAAGGATAACCTCACTTTGGCGCAGAATTGAATGAAACAATAGGCGTATCAACATCGCAGCGAAAGAAGTTTTGATGTAGGTGATTGGGTATTTCTACGACTACAACAATACAAACAAATGTCCCTCAAATAAGCTAAGAAGGATAATAAATTATCCCCAAAGTATTATGGTCCATACAAGGTGTTACGAAAGATTGGTACTATGGAATACAAATTGGAGCTTCTTACATCTTCCCGAGTGCACCCAATTTTCCATGTTTCATGCTTAAAGAAGGTTATAGGTGAGAATATCTTAGTTCAAACAATATTGCTAGAACTTGAGATAGAATTTCTTTTCTGACGATCAATATAAAAAAAATTCCAATATTTTTTTTACTATATAATTTAAATATATAGTTCCCGAACAATTAAAATATTGGGATTAATTTTTAAACCACATTATAATAAATTTTTGAATGTTGTAAATTATTCGTTTACTGGTATGATTTTGAATTTGTAATTTTTAAATTATAAATATAAGGAAAACTTTGGATAGCATCATTATTTTATTTTTATTTTTATTTATTTTTTTATATTAAGTTTTTTTAATTAATAATAATTATTAATTTAATATTAAAATATTGGTTTAATTATATTAAATATTAAATATATTAAATTTATTAATATGATAATTATTATTATAATCATTTTAAAATAATTATTATTACTACTAATAATTATTAATGAGATATTTATTATTTAAATTTATATCATTATTAATTGGTAAATTGTTATTAATTAATTAACTTATCTAATTAATAAAAACAATAATTAATAACAATAATAAAAATACTAAATTTAAAAAATATAAATATTTTCTTTTTACCATTTATATTATTATGGTTAAGAATAATAATAATAATATCAATAAAGATATGGTTTAATTTAATAAATACAATCAAATAAATAGGTTTACGTTAATTAATAAATATATATATTTATTTAAATTATATATATAAAATAATAATTATAATTTAATGTATTTATTGTCAATTAATTAAAATCTATGGGATTATATTTTAAACCCTATAAATAATATTATACGCTCTGAATATGAACCCTTAGATTAATATTAGAAACCCAAGGCATATACACCCTAAGATAAATATTATAGACCCTAAAATGATCATGTTGACTATGTTTGATTTTGATATTGAGACAATCTTTGTCACAATTCAACATTGGACCATGGTCCACTATGATTGATTATCATATCAATTCCTTGGGTTTATTAATCTAAGATTTCATATTCCTAGGGTATAATATTATTTATAGGGTTTATAACCATGGTTCAACCATGTCCAGCATCGCATTGTCCACAAATAATTGGTCTCAATATGAAAATCAATCATGGTCACCATGATCATTTTTAGTTTATAATATTCATAACTTGGGTTTATATACCTCGGAGTTTAAAATGTTTACCTTAGGTTTAATATATTCCCTTGGGCTTTTAGTATTGAATTCCCTGGGTTTATATCTCTTTAGGTTTAAATATCCAATTCCCTCATGTTTATTAATCTAAGAGGGTTCTATTCTTCAGTGTATTTTAATATTTATTTATAGGGTTTATAATATTTAATTTCCCTAGGGGTTTTTAAATTTAAAATTGACAATAATTAATATAAATTATAAAAAAAACAATATTATTAATTAATATTAACAATATTTAACATGGTGAACCATGGTCCAACGTCACATTGTGACAAATATTGTCTCAATATGAAAATCAATCATTATAGACCATGCTCAATCATGATCAATGATCATTAATAGCCATGGTCACATCGTCACAAAGATAATCTCATGGTTCGACGTCACATCGTGACAATCATGGTCATCCATGGTCAACCATGGTTCAATGTCACATTGTGACAAAGATTTTCAATATGGAAATCAACCATGGTCAACCATAGTCAATGATGGTCAACCATGGTCCAATTTCACATTATGACATAGACTCCTTCAATATGAAAATCAATCATGATCAACCATGGTCTAACGTCACACTGTGATAAAGATTGTCTCAAAACGAAAATCAATCATGGTCAACCATGGTAAATAATAATGGTCACATTGTGATGATCATTATCTCTTGGTCCAACGTTACATTATGACAACCATGGTCATCCATGGTCAACCATGGTCAACTACGATCGAACGTCACATTGTGACAAAGATTGTCTCAGTATGAAAATCAAGCATGGTCAACCATGATCTAACATCGTATTGTGACAAATATGAAAATAAATCATCGTCAACCATGGTCAACAATGGTCAACCATGTTTATTTTAGGGTTTGTAATATTTATCTTAGGGTTTATATACCTTGGATTTATAGTCCTTTGGGTCTTTAGTATTAATCGCTTGTGTTTATTAGTCCCTTAGATTTATTGATCTAAAGGTTCATATTACTAGGTTATAATATTATTCATATGGTCATAATATTATTCCTAGAGTTTAATATACATCCCTTGGGTTTATAATCATGGTCAACCATGGTCCAATGTCACATTATGGCAAAGATTGTCTCAATATGAAAATCAATCATCTTCAACCATCATCATTTAGGCCAACCATGGTCCAACTGTAAGGACTCTAGACACCACATATCTCCACAATGGTATGATATTGTCCACTTTGGGCCTAAGCCCTCATGGATTTGTTTTTGGGCTTTACCCTAAAAGGCCTCATACCAATGGAGATATTTGTCTATCCTTATATACCTAGGATTCTCCCCACTTCTAGTCGATGTGGGACTTTGGTCGTATACCCAACAATCCTCCCCTCAAATAAAGGACCATCGAGCCTCCCCTCAAATGATTATCCATCCGTCCACTCTCTACCAAACAGGATTCTCCGCTCCAATGCGTTGGAAGCACACACCTTACATGGAGCACCACCTGCCTCGAGAGATTGCTTTATCCCAGGTCAACTCCTCTTCACCATGTTGGGACCAAGACACGTCCATGAAGAATCCGGAGCACACCGCCTGTCTAACCAAGCTCATCCATGGATCCCATTGTGATATTATCGGGGCCCACCACCTTCGTTCGGAATTCTGAGGATTTATCCACTTGGCTAACTTTGGAACTTGGCTCTGATACCACATCCTTGGTGACTGTTTTAACCCATACAGAGACTTCTTTAACTTGCATACCAACTCTTTCTTACCCTTCACCGCAAAGCCTTCAGGTTGCTTCATGTAGTTTTCCTCTTCCAAATCCCTATGAACAAATGTTGTCTTCACATCCATCTGTTCTACCTCAAAATCAAAAGCAGCAACAATAGATAAAAGTAATCTAATAGAAGTTACCTTAGCAATAGGAGAAAAAATATCACAAAAATCAATTCCCGGCACCTGGGAATAACCTTTTGCTACCAACCGAGCTTTGTATTTCTCCACCTTCCCTTCTGCATTTGTCTTCTTCTTGAACACCCATTTGCTGCCAATGGGTTTCCTTCCACCTGGCAACTCCACCAAATCCCAAGCCTCATTTTTGTGCAAGATGCCATTTCATCAACCATGGCCTCTTTCTAGAGTTTTCCATCCTCTAAATCCACTGCTTCCTCAC